>CM033643.1:95934709-96016417 GCA_019512145.1 Engystomops pustulosus
CCTCCCCAAATATATAGCCAGTCAGCCCCCAGTATTATATTACCAGCCGGGGTGAACCCAGCCCCCCATATATGTAATATATAAGATACACCATAGAAAATAGATAGAGCGTGCCACCATGAGGTATAAAATAGATACAGTCCATGAGTAAAAAGTGTTGGATTCAGCTCACCTCCCTGGAGTGCAGCGTGTCAGTTCTGGAGCGATGATGCACGGAGAGTTTGCATGGGCAGCAAACTAAGTGGAAGACTTGCAGAAAAAATAGAAGAGGAATCTCCAGCATCACAAAGGTAGGTGAATTAAAAGTCCATGTTTATTTAGGAAAAGTTAAAATTGTTACAGCGTAGGGTCAAAAAACTAAGTTTTTTGACCCTTTGCTGTAACAATTTTAACTTTTCCTAAATAAACATGGACTTTTAATTCTTCTATTTTTTCTGCATAAAATAGACACAGTGTGCCACCATGTAGTATAAAATGCATACAGCATGCTGCCATGTAGTATAAAATGCATACAGCGTGCTGCCATGTAATATAAAATGCATACAGTGTGCCGCCATGTCATATAAAATACATACAGTGTACCGTCGTGTAGTATAAAATGCATACAGTGTATCGCCGGTGGCCTGTTAACAGTCTGCTCCTAGGTACATTGGCCCAAACAGTCCTGGCGGTCCTGCGTTACTCACGTACACACAGTTCATCAAGTCTTTGGTTTCAAGAGTTTTGTACTGTCTTGGTTTCCTCCGATCAGGTTTCAGTCCTAGGGGTCCTAGCGGTAATGAAGGACGCTATCCACTTGTCCCAGCCAAGCCCTCCAGAGGGGCAGGGGAATAATGAGACATGGCCTTTCCCATCGATCTGTCAGAGTTTCAGGGTCTTGCGCACGCAGTCACAAAACAAAGGATACAGATCACGGTGGAGAGGTTCGGACGACCTGGCTCCTTGCTTGGCTTCCTTGAAACAAAAAGTTAAAGGCAAAAAGGGTAAAGGGATTATGGGTAAGAAAAAAAAGGGAGGCCCATGTAGATGTCTGCTAGGGGACCTAATATTTATTGTTATTGCCCCTGAAAAAGTTAATATTGGAACAATCTGTTTTTAGGGGAGTCGTAGTTCAAAAGTCACATGATATAATTAAAAGTTGATCCTACCAAATTATGTCAAATTACACTCAAAAAGCTGTTCACGGTCACAGTTCACGGAACAACAAGGTAATCCCCAAAAAAAAAATGAAATGTTTAAACATTGGCGTCCTTCATCCTCCAAGAAACTGCAGTAGATACAAATACAGACACAAAAATGTAGAATGGATACCTATGTAGATAGATAGATAGATTAGAAGATCGATAGATAGTAAAATGTAATGAATACCATATAACATACACGAAAAAAAGTTAATCACGCGATAGTTTGAGGCAATATGATGTGAGGAGACTGTGTGCCATGACAGAATCCAAAATATGTAGGTTTATCCTCATGGCACATTCACACAATGTATCTTTTCATTATGTTTATGATTTTTAGGACTAAAGTATTCTCTCTATATAGATTTCTTATAGGTTTACGGTTGTATATATATGTGTGGATTCATCTCTGTTCATACGACGTGTGTCTATCTGCACAATGATCGCATCACTTTTCTGTATTGATTTCCCCTATTCAAGGATCTATCTATTATTGCAATTCATTAATTATTTATCAATCCTGAATCGTTCATTTTCTGTCATGCTGTTTCGTTGGCATGATGTCAGACGCCAATTGACGATAAAATGGGGAACCTAAAACAAAGGTTTTGTTTTACATTTCCAACTCCATTGAGTGATCCATCTTATGTCCTCTTTTTTACTCTTTCTCCATCTTAAAGAACAGTACCAAAACAGACCACTGGTTCTAAGCCAGTTGCCCTGTTGGCACCTGGTAAGATAAGGCTGCGTCCTGTTATGTCCAATTAGAACCTGGTATGGTGGGTGAGGGCTCACGTGTGTAACGGATCAGGGTATCCTTTTCCCATAGTAACATACATGAAGGGACCGGAAACTGGGAGACCTTCTCATTTGGATGGCCCTCGCTGCATCTTCAAGTGGGAATACATCAAGAGGTACCTCCTGTAGATTGGGCAGGCTGCCGGCCGAGTTATTCTACGCAGGTAAAACGTTGTTAAAAAAAAAAAAAAAAAAACAGTCACTGGCGAGAGCACGAGCACCGGCGCAAGAACAGTAACGCCTGCCACTTGCCCACTCGCGGCCGCCCCACCCTCTGCTCGGCCGGCTGTGCCCCACCTACTTCACGCCCCTACTGGCGTGAGGGTGGCGGCTTGGGCCAAATTAAGCACATGTACTAACAATACGCGTGACCTGGCGCAGAGGGTCCTGATTAAATAGGCCCATTGTCCCTATTCCCCAATGTAAGCTCCCAACCTTCAAGGGCGAAACAGTCCGCCCGACAATATATGCTTTCTTCTGGATAATGGTGTCATCAGAGGTTATAGGTCATGCTCCAGGGTGGAAGGAAATTGTCAGTACTGCAAACCCCCAACTGCGAATGGGCCAGAAAGTTGTATTAGGGGTACGCCGTCAGTTTTACACTCTTTCTAAAACTAGAGTAGGCTGTCTGCTAACCAATTGGAAATTCGTCAGGCGACCCCATGCAATGCATAGAATGCAGTCACTATAAATACTCTCGACATTATAAAATGGGAAACCCTATTCTAGTATATTAACATATTAAAGTAAAAGATTTTTGATGGGATATGCTAAATCGTTACACTCGATTACTTGCAGTAATGTGTAAAATGATGTAATCTGAGCAATTTGGTGCCTCCATAAGAGACGCAATTGCTGTTAGAGCTACTCCTGTTCCTGAAGAACATATACTACATCAAGCTCCTTATTTTCTGTAAACTTACCTATTCCCCTGACTACCATCTAGTACGTGGGTCCGCATCCCCCACGGATGCGTGTCACGGGCTGTATTAGGACACACGTGGAGGGCTTACAGGTGGTTGTGTGCACGAACTATGACTGGAGAGAGGCTGCTGATGCTGCAGTGGTTTATCAGGGGCAACCCTAGGTGTCTGTAGGATAATCCTGGATGATGGATGGGGGCGGAGCCAGTGGTGGTGGTAGCAGCCTTATCCAGGGATTAGATGGGGCAACATTGTGCAACTCAACTTACAGTTCTCTTTTCAACAGCAGGCAATGGCCAGACGATAACAGGGATTTAGTAGCAGATTTGGCAAGCGGAAGAGTCATGAGAGCTGGTCACAGGATTGTTAAAGCAGGCCTGGTAGTAGCTTTAGGCTGGGCCAATAGGATGGAGCTGAGAGAGAATGGGTGGTGGATCTCGTCTCTGCGGATTAGTTGCCTGACTTGCACGGGGTGCTAGGCAAAGGCCTAAGGCACCTGCGGATTGCTGGTAGTGGACCTGGCGGTGTAGCAAGCACTTGTCATGTGCTGCTCACTATGAATAGGATGAACCAGATAGGCTCTAAGGGAACTTTTTTTTCAGATATAAGACAAAGACCCCACCAGGGGTCAATTGTAACGTCAAGCCTAAAAGTAACACTATCACAGTGGGCGGCATAGATGGTTGTTTATTCGTCTGGGAACTGGGATTAATGCTTGTGTTTGGACGGAGCACACCCTGCCCCATGCATTTTAGTCCTGCCAGCAAGGGTTATTAGCCCTGATGGACAGTTCCCAGTTTAATAGGGGCCGTGCCGCGATCGGCCTTTCACTGCATTCCATCATACTTGTGGTATTTGGAGTCTTGTTTCCTTGTGTATCTAGTTCAGTTTTGCTGTCTCCTTTATCTGCTGTAGTGACAGTATATATCCTGCTTGCTCTTGACCGACCTGTGGATATTTGCTGAAGACCTGTATATATCTGTTGTTTGTCCCTGTTTCAGTACTGTGTTTTGTATCTGGCACAGTGTGATTCACTGGTAGAGATGACGTACTCGTCCGCGCTGATGCTCGTGTCGAGCATTAGCGTATCGAAACTGCTCGTTGCTCGGAGAAAATTTCCTCCAGCTCGAGAAAAGGAATCTCCCGCTTGTAATTTTTGCGTGGCCAGAACGGACCCCCACAAGCCGGAAACTTGCAGTACACCCGCATTACGTGGGCCACTTACATGTCGTTCGCAGGGTGGCTGGCCTGGTCAGGTGACCTGGATAGACTAGCCACTCCCCGCGTGCTCGGATCATTCTGTCTGGATGGCGGTTAGGGATAGAGCTGCTGCCGGTCAGGGGATAGGTTAGGGGTTCTATTAGATTAGTGTAGGCAGGAGTGATTCTCGGAGTGATTTCTACCAAGACCCAACAGCCCTTGTTAGGGGCTACAATAGATTTTTTTTTTGGTGTGGCTGGGCTTGCGGCACTAGTAGTGAAGATATAAAATATTGTGAAAATTTGAGGGAGACTTGCGACGTTATTTTTGGCTTAGCTGGGACAAAATATCATAGAAAAGTTAAGGGCAAATTATGGGGGGTTAGTTTAACGGTTGTGTGTTTTTCACTCCCACAAAAAAAAACCAACATAAACCAAAAATTACCCAAAAACTTTACAGTTTATATTTTCTTTTGTCTATAAATTAGACATTTATTTGGAACCCGTGAAGCGAGGGCTAAGGGTAGAGACGAGGGTGTGGGCATCCAATACTGTAGGGTCGAGAGGGACGTGGTCTGGGAGGGGTGCGAAACGAATGTGATGATGAGGAGCAGGGGAACGCCGAGAGCTAAATCCCTAGCTCCAACTTACTGGGATCATGGTAGATTCATGTTGAGAGCCAGACAGATAGTGCGAACAGGTGATGTCGAGGATGCGGACAATGCTTTCACCTCTTTGTCCACCAGTCAGTTCTTCCACACAGTCCACCCATGTTATCAAGGTGAACAATCCCAGACCCTTCACGTCAACAGACTACCCATAATAAACCGTCTCCACCCATGTTACCCAAGTGAGCACTCCTCCAGCTCCTCACCTCACCCAGACTGGGATGAGGAGGATGATGCAGGTGACAGACCCAAGCTGGGTTGATAGGCGGGGTAAAAGACAGTGCTTCTGAGCGGAGGCGAGTATTTTCCTATACCGAACAGATTCGGAAGAGGCAGTGGTGGGCCAGACGGAGAGGCAGGGCAGAGCTGGTAAGTCGCATTAATGTGTCATGTTGTGAAGCTCCGTGGCGAGGGCTAGATTTTCTGAAGCGGAGGTTCTTTAAAGAAAACCAGTGGATGACCGACGGACTGTGGTGATGAACCTGTGCCACAACCGAATCAGAAGGGGTTACATCCTACTAGCTAACACACCAGTATGCGCAGGCATCTAATGGCTAAACCCACTTAATGGAAACCAATGCCAGTTTATGTCACCCCAGCAGACAGTCACCTGTCCCAGTCTCTGCGAGTAAGGGTGATCTTTACAGAAGATGGTTGAGGAGTACGTAGCGACCATACCATCGCCTAAAGATACCAGCTCCCTACACCTAAGGGGTTCACAGCTGGACATTGGCCCAAATGTCGCTGTACGCTTCGGGTTTTTGCATGCCCTGCCACCCTAGGTGTTGTATCAGAGCGCGGTTTCAATGTATGATGGTTGGCATTTCATCATGATAACCGTCACGCTGTCGACTGACAGCACTGACAGGCTGACACTTATCAGATGAATCATAGCATGGATTACTCATGAGTTCATTCTCCACCAGGTGAAAGCAGCTCAACCTGATAATTCTTGTATGCACTCCTCCGCCTTTATCTCCTTCTCCTCTATTAGTACACTAAAGCAGAGGCAAACTGGATATTTTTTGCCAGGGCCCAATGCTCTAGCTATAGTACTCTATGTATTTACATTTTCTGGAGGGCCACCCTACCGGTCCTTCTGTTTAAGAAAAACAAATTTTGGGAGTGCACATTACAGGTTACTCTATCTATTTACTTTTCTGGAGGGCAACTACCGCTCAGTGGGTTGAAAATTGTTTGGGATGCCACACTACAGGCACTCTTATGTCTATTGTTCTGGCGGGGCACTACTCGCTCTCTGTTTGAAAACTTTTTGGGACTGATACAGGCACTATCCACATTATGGTCTCTATAGCAGCCGCCACAGTCGTATTTAATAGCAGACCTCTACATGTCGTCCTCCTAGCTGTTCAACCACGTTGTCTCATTGCTGCTGCCTCCAAAAGTCGTCTCCAACATGCCCACACGTCGTTCCCCGTAGCAAAACGAGCGTGTCCGCAACATTTTGGGTTGTTAACGGCTTCCAGATCAAACTGTTAACTGTCGCCACACTGCTGGTTACACAGACTATACGGCCAACCATTTATCATGCAGGATTATTTCAGCGCTACTTGCAATCTCTTACGTTCCCCTCCAGCCAAAACCAGGCCACATACTTATAAGAACAGTGTCACTTGATCTTACACAAAAGGTTTTTCGAAAATGCTTTTTGTAGCCGGAGGGCACAATCTGGCCAGCCTGAGGCTGCAGCTGCGCTCCACAACATCGTCCACGTAGCGGCCTCCATACATAGTCCTCATTAGCAAATGAGCTGTTTGTCCAGGCGAATTTTCGGGTGTTTTCCCCGATACGTAATGAAACTCGGCCCATCTGTCGCCGCCAATGCTGGAGACCTGAGTTTCAATCCTAGTGGCGCAATATGGATGCCCCATACCGTTGCCTTAAGCATGGAACAGTTCTGAAAATTAATTAGAACTGCTAGCTATTCCATTATTATAGGTTGAAGTATTTAAAAGACCGTCTGCTTGAAAATGATAAATTTTTTTCAAAGTAAACGATTCGGGCCACAGGCCATTTTGGGTGAGCGGAGCCGAGTGCGCGAAATTTTGGGTGTTGTAACGGCTTCCACATCAAACTTGTATACTTTGGCCCACCCTGCTGTGTTATCCACAGAAATACCACAACCATTTATCTTCTGAAGGATATTATTTCAGCGCTACTGCACATCTCTGACGTTCCCTCCCCCGCCATAACCAGGCCAAATACTGATAAGACAGCTCTTACACTTAGACTACACAAAAGGTCCCTGATTCTAGCCCTGCACAGGATCTGTAGCTGGAGTACCATCTGGCCCAGCTTGAGGCTCAAACGCGCCTCCACCACCATCCACATAGCTTGCCTCCATACATCGCCCTAGCAAACGAGCTGTGTCAGGCAGAATTTTCGGGTGTTTCACAGATAAGTAAAGGAACTAGACCCATACTGTCGACGCATGCTGGAAACCTGAAGTTTTCATCATAGGGCGCATATGGAGCCCCATACGTGCTCTTAATCATGGCCACCATTTTGAAAAAAAAAAAAAAGGAACCGCACTTGTACTCATTATTCGTAGAGAAGTAGTTCAAACGACGAAAATGATAATTTTTCAAAGAAACGTTCGGGCCCCCAGGTCCATTTGGGTGGGCAGAGCTGAGAGGCAGGGGCTCTGGATAGGCGAAAGATCGCCTGACAGCGGACGCCAGCTCATCCCAGATCGCAACTAACATCGTTTTAACTGCAGCAAATTAACTACTACTATAACCTTTACTCTAAAATCTATCTTTTCACTCCTCTTTTCTAACCTCCCTTACGTTCTCCCCACTGCATCTTTACACGGCGTCTACATAGCAGCCTCCACACGCCGGTCTCCATGCTGCTCCACACGTTCGTCCATAGCAGCTCCACATGTGTCTCATAGCTGCCTCCAACGTAGTTCTCCATAGCTGCCTCCAATGCGTCCCCTTAGCAAATGAGGGCTTAAGGGGGGCTAAATGTTTTACGTATGGAAACTTGGTCACTCTGTCGCCGCCATGTTGTGTTATTGACCAAATCTACCGTCACCTTTTGTTCAAATAGGAATCATTTCAAGCGCTTCTACGCTCACCTGCATTTGGTTCCTTCCTGCGCATAAAAAGGACAAATACGGATACTTACAGTGCTACACGGTATCCTCACCAATGTATTGGGGTATGTCGCCATGACACTCTCTAGCTGCGCTTGGCTGACGCTGCCCTCGCATTGCCGGTTCCCTATAGTGTCGCGTCAATTATTGGGCTGTTTTAGCTCTATCTCGCCTCACTCGGTCCCTGTCAAACGCCATTGTGTTGCCCCATAAATTTGGCATAATGTGCGATTAGGCAGCCTCAGAGGCATCCATGCATGCTGCCTTGCTGTCTGTCCATTCCGTTGGTGTTTCTCCATTTTCTGAGGTTTTCAGGTTTTGGCCCAACGCTTCCTGTGCGAGCCTTGTCCCTTGAAAAAAAATGCTTCATGTATCCCGTTGACATTCAATTGTGGTTCGTTATTCGAAAACGATCACTCGAGAATCGGAAAAAGTGCCAACTCGAATAACGAGCACTCGAGCATTTGTGTCGCTGCATTCTATAATCACTGGTCTATTCTGTATTCGATTACTGTCTCAGTACGGTGTTGTATTACTGGTGCACTAGTTTGAACACTAATCTATCTGTATTCGGTTACCTGTCCCGCTCCCACTCCAGCAGGTGCCCTGGACGAAGTAAGTTTTCCCTGGTATTTGTAGGGCAGTAAGGACCGCCAGTTCCCCCTTCTGAGGGGGTTTTCTGCTTTAGGCAGGGTTAGCCCGCAGGGACATCTATCACAGGGTGAGTTCGCCACCACTACCTTATCACCGTAGGCCAAGGTTTAACTATATACGACCTTTGTTAGTGGTAGCATTCTCCAGTCCGCTTCTAGCCTGCTTTACAAGACATCATTGGACAATCCCATTTGGATTGTTAACTACCTTACGGGCAGGGCTACAGGTGTATTACTAATTCTACCTAGACTAGAATCGCTTCAAGATGAGTGTGCAGGTCACATATAATGATTCTGACAAAGAGGATTGCAACACACAGTGCCTATGTATGGCAGGGCTGCTGCAGGTCCATAAATTCTTCTCAGCCCAAAAACACAAAAAAAGCATTTGGAAGGACAGCTCAGGACAGCTAAAAGTGGTTATGAGGATCCACAGGCCAAAACTAGGAAACATAGGTCACCTTCATAAAATATTGTAATACATTGTTTGTGTGTGGTCAGTTAAAGTTGTAGAGTAGTTATGCAGGGGGGAAAAGGAATGTTATGTGACCTTACTGATGTGAATTAACAAGGGACTTCTCCAT
This sequence comes from Engystomops pustulosus, assembly GCA_019512145.1. NCBI lineage: Eukaryota > Metazoa > Chordata > Amphibia > Anura > Leptodactylidae > Engystomops > Engystomops pustulosus. Next base: position 95,943,837 of record CM033643.1, read on the forward strand.
CAACGCCTATCATTACATATTTTCTGGGTATTTTTACCCAATTTCGGTTAAGGGTGGTGGATCTCTGAACCACGCGGACGATTGCTCAAGCCACTACTGGGACGATGCAGAAACGAAACCAGGGTCACACGGAATTCCAGAAAGAGCCAAGGCATCAGAAAAGCTTTTCTAGGCGCTGGAACGAAGATCCGGCAGGGGCGTGCAGGAAGAGGCAGGCTTAAGTAGGGGAAAAATTTTTTTTTCCCTTTGTTTTTAATAGCAGCGCCCAGCTCGGATGGCCTGCCGGGGAAATCGGTCAACCCGGTGGGCCTATCATGAGCTCACCATCTCCGCCTTGTGTCTGTAGCAGGACATTCAGCTGAAGCTGGCGTGAGGGGGGCAGAGGGGGTGGGGACCTGACGTCTGCAGGGAGGGAGAGACAGGTCTCTGCCTCCCACAGCAGCGCTGGGGCAGGGGTGGTAAAAATTTCCTCATCCTGCACTGAGCACCTCAGCCCTGATCATGCAGGAGAACATGGCCATGATTACTGGAGGTGCCGGACAGTGCGCGGTCATAATTACAGACCGAGGATGTGGCCCCCTAGTGTCAAAGTGGGCCCCATTCCTCCTGGTCAGACAGCCCTCAGGAGCCACCAATCAGCTAGCAGCTGCTGTTGGAGTGTCCTCCTGGCACAGCAAGGGCTGCACTCTTTGAGGAGTTCGTTGATGAGGAGTGCTGTCTCCCTTCTGATGGCTTCTAGGCACAGAGAAAGGTACAAATACAAGGGCATTTCACATTACATCCCTGAATGTGTACATTCATATAGAAAACCGTGGATCAAAGAATACACTCCAGAGTTGAATGAGATGTGAAAGTTGTAGTACTTTGATGACTGTATACGTATGTGTAGAATAAGGATTTAGCCACGGACAGCAGATCTAAATTTAGAAATGGAAATCAAAGCGCACGTGGCCACGATGTGTTCGATGCAGACGCATGCGATCGGTAACGGACCCAGGTCTTTGGTATTGTCCAACTGCAAGGGCGAAGGATCAATGCGTGAGTGTGCAGCCGCCTCATATTACCATCATGAACCCCGCGTTATGTGTGACCACCAGCCTCAGTATTACCAGCATACCCCGGTTACATCTGACTGCAGCTCAGTAGACCAAGCTTACCCCGCGTTACTATGACCGCAGCCTCAGTATTACCAAGAATACCCGCGTTACATCTGACTGCCTATGCCTCTAGTATGACCCGCCATCCCGCGGTTACGGGTTGGCATCACAGATCGGTTATTTAACAGCATATCTGCGTTTATGTGCACCGCAGCCATAGATTACCAGCATACCCGCGTTAGGTGTGACCCCGCGCATTGTATTATTCGTCTTTTAGTATATCATGCTTGTTACAGGTGACTGCATGTCATTCAGTCTATTATCCAGTTACCCTGCTTTGTTACGTGTGACCCCAGGTCGTTATTATAGCTTAACATCTTGCTTTTTTTGTTACGTTTTTTGTGAACGCAGCCTCTGTTTACAGTATACCCCGCGTTACGTTCTTCACTCACAACTGATATCACTGAAAGCATTAGAGGTCCCAGTTTCCGTCAGTAAAGTTAAAAAAAGTTAAGAGGTGTGTAAAAACCGAAGCCTTTCGTAATAAAATATGCAACTTTTTGGTGGCATTTTTATACCACCATTTATACCTGGTGGTTTTGTTAACGTTAGCTTGCATTTGTTTTTGTTCAATGTAACTCATTTCAAAACGTACACTGTGTGGCCGGACCAATTGCATGATCAGTATTAGTGGGGTATGAAAACACATGGCGATCGACAATCCACCAGTGTCGTTGCATTTACACAATCCAAGACAAACGGCGTCTGATTGCGATTAACATTCCTTTTCTAACAAACAATTATATGACACTTGGGTTACAAATTCGGAATCAAAACCCTAACACGTGACAGGCACCCTGAGGATCTCTTGAGCTATTGCTAGAATAAAGATTACCATGGTCCATCTGGTTTGGTAGTTTTGTCTTGTAAAAACCCAAACAAAAGTTGTGTAGGTTTTTCAAAATTAACCCTTGCGGAAACAAAACCCCATCGCTCCAACCTTCATGCCATCATGTACAGCAGGGTGGCATCAGTGGCTTTTATAATGCAAATTTCATTACCCCCCTCCCCCCTCCCCACCCCCCCACTGTGGTATGAAGAGGAACAGCCTTGGATAACCGTCGTCATTAAAGGCAGGTCCCTTTGTTATTTCCGATAGAGGGCCGTATACCTTATTGTATTAAGTGAATTTGTATGTACAGTACGGAATTGTACTATTTCCGATATTGCCTAGATCAGACAAATAATATTTTTTTGTCCCCAGTTCGTACCATTAGATAAATACCCCATTTTTTGCTGTAAGGAAACCGAAAGATCCCAATAAAGCTTCATTACAGACACCTTACAGATGATCATTACAGTCTGGCATTAAAGTAACTCCAGAGAGTCACCAGAGGTCCCCCGGGCAGAGAGGGGATGTCTGTAATCGGGTTGTCTGTATGTCGGGTGTCCTTTAGTAGGGGAACCACTGTACCTGAAACTGTTAAGGACCTACATGTACCAGTGTGCAGTCCTTAAAGGGAATTATCACGGATGAAGGATTGTAAACCAAGACACACATTGTGGTGCGCCCATTGGCAGGGATCTGCTGTCTTTTACCTTCTTATTCCTGGTTTAAAAAAGGGGCTCAGGATCATAGGAGTATGGAATTGGCGCCCCCCAGATAACTAATTTGCATATTTTAAAAAAGCCCTTTTTTATTAAAACAAACAAGGGCATAACCGCCTAAAGAAGGAAAGATCCGCCTGAGGGGCAACACACCAGTATGTCTGTATGTTTGGTTAACCCAATCCTTCATCCTGGTGATAATGTTAAAGCGAACCAGTCATGCAAAAAATAACCCCCCCCCTCAAAACATATATTTTCAAAAGCCATTGAGAGAGCATTGCCTCATCCCTTCATGTCCCTTACTTGCTGAAATAAGCCATTGAGGTCCTAAAGCTGTATGCAAGATCACTGGAAATGTCCCAATGAAGCAATTAGCTTATCAGATGCCCCCTCATTTCATGAGTGGGAGGTACAGCCACACCCCCCGGCTGACTGACAGCAGCTAATGATGTGAGGCGTTAACTGATGGTTTCTGGTGTGGTGGCCACGCCCCCTGCGTGGTGTGTATGTTTGTGGTGTTTAGGAGAGATACAGCACTCCAGGTGCAAGCCATGTTACAGCAGAAATGTCAGATTATGTGGAGTGATGTCTGTGTCTCTCACCTGTATATTAGGAGGATGCAGCATGTCAGAGGTACCCAGCACAGATACAGCAATCCTTTATTACATTACACACAAGAAGATCAGGGGGATGGAGAGGGGAGGGGGTAACAGGGAGGGGTGCACAAGCCTCTGACATGTGACCAGCCTCATTAATGATAACGAATAGATGATTTTACAAGCACTAATGTATGAAATAACTAGATAAAGGCGGGGATGGATCCTGTGAGAGCTCCAACAGGTAGAGGTGACCAGGGGCAGCCATCGGAAATCGGAGCCCATAAGCAAAACGTGTCTGGGCCACAACACACCCCCAAAACCGAACAGCCTCCTGCCCCCCCCGCCCGTGACTTTCAACAAACAGGGTTTGAGCCTGTTTTGTAGACAAGGCACATCTTCTGGTAGATTGCCAATAGGAGTATACTAGTTGAACGTTACGTGAAATTTTTACCTTTTCATAAAAAAGCTACATCTGTATTAGCGACCCGCCTGAAGGTTTTCAAGTCACTTTGAGGAGGCCTAAATAACGTAAAACCCCATAAATTACTCCATTATAGAAACTACACCCCTCAACGAAGTAAAACAAACTTTGATGACGTGTGTTAACATTTAATTGGTTTACCAGGGTTAAAACAAAATCGGAGCCATTTCGACATTACATTTATTGGGTTGAAATAAGTGGTTTTCATAAAATGTACAAAATTCTCAGTGGATAAAATTCCAAAAAACGCTCCTCCAAATTGATCTACCCCCCATCTCTCCCGCGTAAACAATAACCATAGTGGTGGTAACTGCTGGTATGGGCACACCCGGGCAGGAAGGGAAGCTGCGCCATTCAGAGCAGATTCTGCATGTCACTTTTATTGGCTCTACAGTCTTTATTTTGGCAATTTGGACATTTTTAAGGGCTTATTTTTTGCGACATGAGAGCCTTACAAATAATTCATTAAAGTGGGTCTATTAGCTTTTCGATGAATTTTATTAACTCTTAATGTATGGAGGAGAAAAGACAATTGTAATTTGGGGTTCTTTTTTTTTTGTAGATTTTGGGGGGGGTGTACACCATACTAAAAATACTATACTGTTTCAATTTCTATAGATCAATACCGGGGATTACGCGGGATACCTCATTTATATAGTTTCATTATTTTCAATTTACTGGAGACAAATTATACAGAGGAAATCTGATTTGTTTCTGCATCGCCATCTTTTCGGAATTAACCTTAATATTTTTTGGTGACAGAGCTAGTTTAGGGCTATTTACGTGTTGAGGTTTCTTCAATTGGTACCATTTGGGGCACAGAACTTTGTTTTGACACTTGTTAGAACATTTTGGTAAGGGATTTCTGCAAATTTAAAATTTTGGCGAGTTTTTCGGGTTGTTTTACGGCGTCACCGTACGGGTTCACTATGTTCTGACTATTTGGACAGATTGTACGGACGCGGTCGATACCAATATGTGGGGGAGGGTTTTGGTGATTTTCAGGTATTTTTACTTATTAGATGTGTATAGGAATGTTTGGTTTAGGGACTTTAATCTATTTAATTAATTATTTTTATTAAAAATTGCTGGTATCATGTGTTTGTTAACTTTTTTTTCTTTACTTTACCGGTTGGTGAAAAAGTGATCACTGATCACTTGTCAAGCTATTCTCACCTAATACAGTGTAATACAGATTATTACACTGTGATTATGTGAACACGGAGCCTGCTGCGGCGAGCTCAGTGTGTCACAGCCGGGTCTGCCAGGAGGCACGGACCGGCACCCCGAAAGAAGATGCGCAGACCCAGGGCCAGCAGTCCCGGGGCTGCGATAAGAGCAGCGGGGACCCCCACGGTAAGAGCCGAGGGGGGGTCGAAATCCTGGTTAAATGCCCCTAGCCACGCCGCGGTCAGCGCGACCGCGGCTGTGTGTTAGGGTGTGAACAACGCATCGGAGAAATCACGATCGAGGGTGTTAGAGGAGGGGATGTCTGGACTAGTAAACTGAGTATGTACGATGGCAGAACACCGTCAGTTGCGTGGCCACGGTTCCACAGCTCAGGAAGCCGGGGCCAGAAGTTAGTTTACGTTACAGAGGGGTACCGATATTACCCCACCGGCCGGGCCCCCCCCCAGTTGTCTTAGAGTCGGGCCCATGGGCAGTAACAGGTTGTCTGCCCTAGTCGGCGGCCTGAGGTCTCCACCAGATTTTGCCGCCCGGTGCCCGGACTGCGTGACACCGACCATGCACGGTGCCTTTCCAGAGATGAGTCCAGGGAGTTAACCGTCCGGCCGAGTACCCAGCCATTCACCCGTTGCAGTTCTTGATCTGTTTTCTTTCCCTTTCAGACCCCGCCTAATGGGAGGGTCTCTTCCCGCCCCACCGTGTTTCCGTCGCCAAGCCTATTGTTCGACAAGCCCCCTTTACCTTTTGCGGTTTCCACTGACCGTTAACAATCATCAAAAAACACACGGGTGCATGGAGCCTGCGGTGTTCTCTGCTGGAGTGTTTTTACATCGTCCCATTCCTCTTCTACTGGGACTCATGTGCATCTCACCGCACCTGGTTGATGAGCGACTTGCCTGAGCTGCAACGGCCAGCGCCGGTCCCTTTATGACACTGTTTTAAAAATGAGTCTGGCCGGTTGTGGTAGGATCATCAGGGGGTCAAAAGTACACCTAAGGATTCTGAAAAATTTGTAAAAGATAAAAAACAAGTGAAAATAAAATCCCTCAGCTAATCTTAACAACAAATTCACCTCCCCCCCCTCAAAGTCATCTAAAATCTAAATAAACAGTAAAACGATGTCAAACACATAGGCTGTTGTCGTGCGTACAAAACAAATGTCGAGATCTATAAAAATATAACAACTTTTTTCCTGCGTTACCCGGACGGAAAATCGGGCCCATGACACTGAAACTTTTTTGCCCTTTTTAAAACAAAACCTTACACATCTCACTAGACGTGCTTCAAAACAGGGTATTATCGCTTGGTCCCGCCTAAACATGAATGTCCTTCCCCACCAGCCACAGTGCAACAACTTGCAAACCCCCTCCGCTTGAACACCCAGAAGAATGAAAAAACAGTTATTCGCAACAGAACGATGGCCAAAAATCCAAATAACAATTTTGTGTAGACAACGCCGGTTTTACTTAGTTGTTCAAAGGATGACAAACATTATAAAACCATATACCAAACTTTGTTACTCCTCGTCAGTTCGCCCAAACAAAGACTTAAAGTAGACCTGTCATTGTGCGTGCACAGTGAAAGCCCGTAAAATCCAATATCGTGCCAAAGCCTTTGTCTTTCTACTGTATACCTATGTTGATGCATTTGTCCCAAAAAACAGTTCGAACTTTTGTGATCATCGACCACGATGGAACCATTCTCCACCCAAAAGTTTAAAGCCGCTGCTCTACACTGGAGTTTTTCAAACATGGCAGAGAGTTCTGGCGCGTGCATTGAACTGCGCCAGCAGGGAACTTGATTGCACTCTGTCCATGTATTCAATTGGCCAGCTCCTCTTCGCGTGGTTTTTCACGCTCTGTGGCTTGCCTCGTTTGGCACAGCGCGGTCAACTAGCCACGGCACTTCATCTGAGTTTTGGCTATTTCCAACGGCGTTGCTTCCACGCCCACCTTTTTTTCTTCACAGTCTCTGGGACGTGCTCAAAAAACAAACCGCCATTGCACTCGCGAACTTGCACGTGCTGCCGAACAGAGTGCACTGCGTTTTGAAGTGTCAGTAAGGGTGCTACGGTGTGACCAGGAATTAACCGGATGTCCTGCTCACACACGCGAAACGATACTTTATTTACAAAATAACACAATGAAGAACAGTGCAAAACGAGCATCAAAACAGAGAACACCAACGGCTTTCACATGCGTACGGAGAAACACAAGTGCCGAAACACAGTGCAGAATAAATTACAGCTGTTCGGCACATTGCTTATTGTGGGAGTACGCGCAGGAACGGGTGCGCCCAAACAAAAATCGCATGTGACGAAAAAAATATATCGTGTGAACAGAACCCCTACTGCCAGACGTCATTTACACATCTGCACGTTGTTCTTACCACCTCAGATAGTGTTCTATCTTAATGACTAATTTTGGGCCGCCGTTCGCGGACTCCGACAAGTATGCAGATGTGCGAACATCTGTAATCTATCTGCCACTGGTGTTTGCATGTGTTTTTCTCATACTGATCCTGTGTTCCTGTGTTCACTGGTTTTATTGTCTACTCCTGTGCTGACTCTCCCTCTCGACTCCAGTCTCCCCTACTTTACCCCTAGGGATCTATCATCACTTTTCCTTGATATTATAGCAATGTTAATTCTCACCCCATGTTTACTACTATCTATTTGCACTACTTCATGTGACCACTCACAATCCACTGCACCCTGATACACAGCATTGGCACCACAAAACACATCGCTCATTGAGATCTAGTCAATCAAACACATTAGTGTAACCAGCACACTACAACAACAACACATCACGAGACATAGGAATCACACCTTTTTTTATTTTTTTTTCACATCTTAGTTTTATGCCTGTTCTTTCCATTGCCACTGGTCGGGAGTTATAACACGGGGGCACCGTGAAGACTAGATCGCAGCTTTGCAACTTATCCGAGAGCATTATTTATTTATTAAATTAACCACTGTTATCCACCAAACCCTGGCACCTTTGACAAAAGCTGCTCGATTCTCCCATTGACTCAGCGCGTGAAAAATTGCGCCGCAAGACCGCACCAAGTCGCTCCCAAACGCGCGTGAAACACGCCACACAAACAAGTACTAAGTTACTCCCAGGAAAATGGAACAACACCAGCAGCCAACAAACGTTCAGTTTTCACGGACATTGACACCCTGACGTGAACGCAACACGCTAGTGTGGGACAGGGGCCTTAGGCATTCTCAGGTGTATACAGATTTCTGTCAAACAAACCTCCAGCACGGCTTTTATGAGTTTCGTGTAAGACACGGAGGGGTTTTCCTGGGCACCCTTTACCATACACCGTCCTTTTTATTGTCTGTGAATCTTATATGTGTTCCTATACTGGAGCCTATCACCCCATGTGTTAAATCGCAATTGTCAGTCTAATAGTAATTTCCATATATCTGTTAACATGGTTCCCTCCATTACCACTGGCCACTGCACGAATATGCTGAAGCCTGTAAGCTATTGGCCAGTATTAGCTGGGTACGAACAAGACCACTGGTTTTAAGACTAGTAAGAGGGAGCTTTTGCCTCAATGACTGCATTCCTCCCGATCAACTGCTCTTTTATTCCCCACAAAACTCACCTTGACACTAAGCACAACCCCACGCACTCGTAAATCCCCAATACTGCCCCCACCCCCAGTTTTTAACGGGAAAACAACATGGCCAGACAATTTATAAGTTTTTTGCATAACCCAGGGGGCATTTTTCTTGTTTTTTTAACCTACAACGAGGTGGCCCCTAGTACACAGAGACACCCCGAACTTCCAGACCGCCACCTCGTACGATGACCCCTCTGTCCACGTGACTCCCGCAGTGACTGCTCTCTGGATACACTGACTATGCTCCAAGCTTGCCATGATCGCTGTCCGGGTCATGCTCCTGCCGCTTTTGTTTAGGCCCCTCAGCTTGTTCCCCCACCAACCACCTTTGTATTTCTGGCTCTACAATTTTCAACTAATCTACACCCGTTTCGCACCTTCTCTACAAATTACACACCACCACACCTCTGACCCCCCGTATCTAGCACATAAACCTAGGCACTGCTGTCCTTGCAAAGATAGATTACCTTAGTTCACTGCACTTTTACTTATCCGGGAATCTGCTCTTTCTCCTTTGTTTGTGTTTCTGTCGCGCCCCCCTTTTCTGCTGCCTCCTTTAGAATTCGACCAGGTCCAAATTATTCTCGGAGTTGATCTGTCCCAGGACAGCTCCCACCTGGTAGTGCAGGCTTGCGCCGCCCTCCCTAGCGCACTTTACTTACTTCAAGGCGCGGATGTTTCACACCGGTCCGCATGCTTCCTCTGGGCTACACTAAGGCTCCCATGTTCAGTCTTTGCCCCGACACTCAACACGGCCGATTCTGCCCCTTCCGCTCCCCCCCACCCGCGCCGTGTTCCAGGACCAGAGCCCGGGTGACTGTGACCTTGGTCGTGCTTCGCATTCTGGACGCTTACTTATCTCACCTCACCCCGTATCTCCTGGCTTTTCTTTGTGCACCATACGAGCCCCCTTGGAACCTTCTCCCCGTTCTTTCTCTTCTATCTTTAAGATTTTTTGTCCTTGGTGCCAGGACGGCTGTGCGTACCCGTGACAGCCATGGGTCTTGGTTAGGATCCAGCATTCGCTACTTACTTTAGATCAGCCGCCAAAGGTGCACAAGATCTATGATCCCGTATCAGCCACCTCGCTACAGCGGTACATGCATTGCTTGTGGTGTTGGGGCCTCTGGGTCCGGCCGGTACTGTGCCAGCATCCCGAAACGATTGAGTAAGTGCTGAACAATGTGGGGCACCTTGGCCCACTGTCCTGCTTTCCTTACCCTGGCCTCAACTCTCTTAGAATCCAAGGCTAATCTAACACGACCATTATACCTTTCAACGACTTTTGACTTCATATACATTGGTTCTAACGTTATAACTCTTGTGTGGAAGTCGCCACCCATAGTTGCACACAACATTGCCAGGCCTTCGCACTCCCCCCACCCCATGGTATACCTATAATTACATAGGCTCACACCAATTATATTTACAACATGATTAAATCTGAATGTTTTACTTTTATTTATTCTTAGCGTACCAATTGCGAAACCGAGTTCTTCCACACAAGTCCGTGATAAGAACGCGATTTGATCTGCTTTATTGATTCTTCTTTATAGATTCTCTTTCTAACTTTCATCAGTGTGGACATACTTAATCCGCATATGCTGGCACTCGATTACGGGTCGCTTAAAATCCAGCCGAATATGCAATGCTATGCGGGTATTGGGTCCTACAAGAATGGTGACCTTCAAGCACACCTCATTCTTTGTGCAACAATGTTCTAAGTATGTTCTACTTCTGCCACCTATGCTAGATGCCCAAAGTGAACTGGCTTCGACCTGAACTGTGCAGTGATAGGATGACTACTCTTACTTTCGCCACAAGAGAAGGCCATGACCTGCCAGGGCTGCCACTCCCCAGCATTACGCGGTGCCACCCGCGGCTTCACTACTGCCACTTACAGGTGGCTTGCATCTCACCCCTTTCCCACCCCTTTAGCGCCTTTTCCTGTTTTCTGGACACTACTTGTGCAATGCACCCTGGTGGCATTACTCCCTCTCACCCTTAACCTGTTCTTTGTTTTATTTATTTACCTATCTGCACCACGACAACCCGTCCAGCCTCGAGGTACCACTCTTCCACACCACCCCTAAAAACCCTGCCTCGCCCACCCCTTAACCTATCAGAGCTCACCCTCGATGACACGCATTTGTTCCTGTACTTTTATCTAATCCTCCTTGTGCGGTAGCCGGTTTCACCCTGGGCCTGTTCGATCCCTTAGCCACCCACATTTTGTTGTCACTTCACCCTTTTCTAATGGCAACCTCCCGTGTCCCCCCCCTTCTGACGACTGGAGCCTCACGGCGTCTGCTCCTAGCCTCCCTTGTCCATTTATTTTCCTGGGCGCGTTGTATGCTCTACCACATTGCATGCTCGTAACCGAGTGCTCAACATACTTCTCAGACCGCCCTGTCATACACCGATAATGGCCCGACCCCACTCATCCCTGGTACCCCCTACATCAACCACATTTTCTTTTTTCCTTATTTTTGTCTCCCTTTCTTCCCCCTGTGCTCCATCTGGCGCCTGGTCACAAACCTAAGCCCGTTTTGGAGTGCTTCGCTAGGTGGCAGCGTAGGCAGGGTGTTTCCTAGGCAACTCCACCAGCTACAGCCCGGTATGCGTGGCAACACCAATAACATCCACATTTGATGAAGCGTCTTCAGAGCGGTTGGTGTCTCGCCACATCTCCGGCCTGTAGTGAGCTTTCAATTTAATGGATTTCCTCGGTTTGTTACATGGCAAACGGCCTTAGTGAGATGATGCCATCATCCACTTCTACTCGACTCTTCTCATCTTGGAGGCACTGGGGAACCCTGTGCGAATACTGTTCTTGATTTCTCCAATTGCATTCAATTACAATCCTACAGCCAAGGCTACTACGGGACCAGCCACGGATCGGGCTGAGTGGCACCCCCTCCCTCTAGTTGGATCCTAGACTACCTCACAACCAGCCTCCCATATGTGAGAGCCAAGGGACTGTGGTCTGCCTGACTGTGATGGTAGTACAGGAGGCACCCTCAATAGGCTACACGTTCTGGCCCCTCCTTTCAACATTGTCCCCGCCGACTTCCAGGTTACAAGGCCAAGTAGTTGCTTCTTCCCGCAGTCCTGCTGGAACTCTGCCATCGTCGCCGTGAATTCACCAGTGGAGACACCCCAGGGCCAAGTACCCGACATGATTCCGGAATTTGTGAGACTGGTGCCAGCCAAACCCCTTAGGCCTTAGTGAATGAGCAGACCCAGGAGTCGTGGTGATTTGTCAGCACCCACAGTCTCCTTCTCACCGGTGGTATCCCATGGGCCCGACCGTGAGGGCCGTGATAGTACCCTACTCAGTAATTGGGTTATCTCCTCCACAATGACTGGCGTGGGACGAGAAACATACACGCCACCTTCAGCGATACAGGGTCAAGCAGGCTACCAGCAATGCTGTGAGGGGCAGCGCGGGCATTTGCGTGCAGGGAGGATCTTCTTAAGCCTCTTTCCACCCTCGGTTAGATGGCACCCCGCCATCTTCTTGATCGTAGTCTGTTGGGGAACTAGCCGATCATCAGCTAGGGAGAGGCGCCGAACTGGACCCAACTCTAGGACAAGCAGTTCTGTTCCTGCGGGGGGGTTCTCAGGTGGTTAGCTGAGAGGCGGGAACTGTGTAAGTTGAAGTCCATTTCTGGAGAATAGCTCACCATCCCCTGCATGCGGACTGTGGGTTGCATTGGGGAGCACCCTTCAGTGCTCCCGGACCTGTTCCCCCCCAATGGCGAACGACGGAGCGATATCGTACGTAAATTCCTTCCCGCTTGCCATTCGGTGGGTCAACCAACATGGCCCCAAGACGTAACCTGCGCCCCCCCACTCCCCGTCCCTGCAGGACCCCTCCAACACTCACCCCTCCATGCCGCTCATTGCTTGTCTCTTTTTTGTCTTTTATCCCCTTTCTTTTGTTCCCTTTATCCCTCATCTTCTTGTTGTACTCCTGCCAGTACTCACTCTCTGGACCCGCCTAGCTGCTGTACCGCTTGTGAGCCTTCCATGTGGGGCGCCTCCAGGCTTTTCACTCTTCTCCTTCTGATCTTGTCCCGAGGCTCTGCTTCGTGTGAACGAGTACACACGCCTTGTGTCCTTAAGCTAACATAATTACTCCTGTTTTGGCATATTGGTTCCCCTACTACTACGACCATATTCTTTAGAGATTCCTTTCACTGCATTGCCCCCCTACCTGAAAAATGTCCCCCTTTTTCAAAGAGGACTGACCATTTGTTTAATGTCTTGGTTGTCCTTGTTTTTTGTCATTTCCTGTTCTTATTCTACAGCTCTCCACCTCTAGCTATTCGGGGATATTACACCTCATCGTGCCGGATTTTCTGCGGCTAGATGCTAGTTTCCTCCAAGCACACCGCTTGCCTTGCCTAATCACACAGAGCTTGCTGTCTCATCGCGAACACGCCTTTTTTCAGCCTGCCAGACAGTAACGCTCCTGGATTGTCCTTTCGAGCCTAGCCCTTCATTTCCCCTTTCTCACAGTATATAGGTAACGTCCTTGATATAACCTGCAGACATAGCCCAACCCAGTCTAGCCACGGCCCTCTTTTTGCCCCCCACCTGGGGAGAGTTCGATCAACTGTATCCGGCGATTACTCTCGTTGTGAGATCGTTCGTCAAAACCTCCGTTCACTGTATATTAGCCGGCCGCGCCACACCCCCGCTGTTCTTTACCGCGTCACGCTGTGCATACCCGTTGTACCCACCCTCATTGTACTCCCTGACCCCGTTACCACCCTTGTTTTTTTTCAAAGACCGCTTCTTGGGTATCGTTTTTTTGTTCCCACACAAGATGAGCGTGTTACATTAAAATATTGATCGTGCTTCGTGTGTGTTACATTAGAACCCCCTTGTGTGTCCACAGCGGCCCTTTTTTATCAGTCACCCTCAGTCTGCGTAGCACGAACTTTCCGGTCCTTTTCCTTCAATCACAAAGCGAGTCCCGTTCTGGACTCGCGCGATGATGCACGGGCCCAGCGTTTGCCCTCATCTCTGCCCCTGGGCACCGCCCCCCCCTCGCCGCCCCCCGTGGCCCCGCCTTGCCGCCCCCCCCTAAGCCCCGCGGCCTCTCCACGATCCACCCCCCCGTCGGGTGCCTCCCAATCCCTTTTCGTCTCCGGAACGTTCCACCTGCGAGTAGCGTTCGGGTGGCCCACAAACCGTCCGTTTTGTGACCTTGCTGTACCACTTTTCCCTGGGTCCTAACTAAACATCGCAACTTCATTAATTTCTACCATTTTTCTGACATAAAACAGTCGAACCAGGGGCCACATCCATGGAGTCTATAAAGCCAAGACAGCAATGCTGCCAGGTTCAGTAGCTTACCAAGCATACCACAAAGTGCTGCCAGTTAGTATCACAAAATGCATACCAGCAGGCGGCCAATGGTGTATACAAATGCATACAACGACATACATCCCCCAAGTAGCATCTAAACAATGCATACAACGTCCCGCGCCGGCGTAGTACCACACCTCTCTTCCCCGTATGCCGCCCATTTCCTGTCACTACACCTGCAATTCACCCGGCACAGTCCCACCCATGTCGTCCACCCTGCATCCAGCTTGCAAGAGCCCTGTCGTCTTCACCCACTGCTGACCGGCGCTGCCAGTACATACCATGCCTTAACCAGTGCTGCCGCCCTGTCGCTATACCATACTCCCGCTCCCCCCCACCCCCCCCCCCCCTCCCCCCCTCCTCCTCCCCCCCGGTTCCCCCCCCCTCTCCCCGCCTGGTCCTTGAGTCCACTACCTTGATTGTGGCCGCCTGGGTGTACCACACTGACACCCCCAGTGTCGCCACCCCCCCTCACAGCACGCCCCCGCCCGACGTGTATCGTGCAGCGCTATGTAGGATACAATGTGATCCAACCTTCGCGCCACTCCATGTCGCACTCACTACCTTCCCCGGGGCCAAAGTCGTCGGCCAATGCCTGCAGCGTCCCGGCCCTGTAGTCTATACTACAACACAGTCGAACCGTCGTGCTCGCTATGCAAATGCCTACAAGGTGCCCTGCCCTTAGTCTCAACGCTCCACCCTTCCGCCATGCGTAATCACCTACCACCCCGCCTGCCCCCACTGTCGATATAAAATGCCATACTTCGCCGCACCGTCTGTGTATAACGATTGCACTCCAACCTTCCGCAAGTCGTATAAATACCCCACTCTAGCCGTCCGTCCCCCCGTACGTACCGCACAGGTGCTCCTCTCTGGTGTCAACTGCATACCAGCCTCGCCCTTAGTCATACCCTCCATTTACCGAGACTCCGCCATTGTAGTATCACTTGCTACAGAGTGGCCTGTAATATCGTTGCTAAACAATGCTCCCGCAACCGGCAATGTAGCATAAAATACATACAGCGTAGCCATGTCGTATAAAAAATGCCTTCAGCGTGCGCTATTAGTGTAAAATATCCTCTGCATGGCACCCTTGTGATAAAATACATACGAGCGCGCGCATGTAGCATAAAATGCATAACGCATGCCCAACCTGGAAGTACACAATCCATACAGTGTACCCCCCCTGTCGTATGTCACAATGCCCAACCAACGAGGCCACCAAATCGATCTACGTTCATCTGCCTAGCGTGCCGGCCCCCCCTTGTCGATTACCCATGCTCCCGGTGCCAGCCTTCTGTACTCACATTAAAACTGCATACGGGGCCCCCCTGGTCGTATCAAATGCAGCCCTACCCAGCGCCCACTACCTGTCCTATCCATGACCTAAACAACCCTTACCCACCATGTAGTATACACTCCCTGCCGGGGCCCCCCCCCATGTCCATTAACCATGCCTACAGACGCGCCCGCCATGTACTCCACAATACATTACAGTTTACACCGGCGTTGTCGTATCACCTTTATACAGATCCCTATCCCATGTCGTATATAAAAAATACATAACAGCGTACACCATGATGGGAAAGCCAAGGAACAACCTCATAGTGTGCTGTGTGGCCCGCAGTCATGGAGCGTTGCTGACACTGCTAACACCGTGCCCCGCAAGAAGCGGCCCTGGAGGGGGCCGGGGAGGGGGACCTTGGAACCTGCCTGAGTTTAGTTTTTGTACAGAGCTCAGCCGCGCAGGGATCTTTTCAGCAGCCAAAAATTGAATGCTGACCAACCGCAGCACCTCTCATACTTGAGCACCTGCCAAGAGCGTGCCTTTGCCACCATATGCATCTCGGGATCCCAAAAGATAGGGGAATACTCACCTCTCCAACTTTGTGACTACTTGTGTTTTTTCTTGCCTTACTATAAAAAAAGTCCCCCTTAGTCCTGGGTACTTGGCCCCTAGCATCACTGACTTCTACCCTCAACCCCTTTTGGGCTATTCCATTCTTGTCCAGGCTCCCCGTGGACACTGCACTAGCAGCAAACCTGGCACGCAGACAGACCATTGCCTAGGAACTTACGGAATTTGTTGTTCAACACCAAGGCGTTTCCCTCCTGAAGTCCATCCAACTTGGAGCCTGATCCAATCCAAAGTAACACTAGACATTGTGAAGCTATGTCTATTCTGTAACGCACGTATCCGTGTGTTACTCCGCCCTAAGACAGTCCTGAGTCCCCCCTTCTTCAGGCGGATGAATGGAGGCTCGGAGCAATCTGTCGCCACCCCCGCACGCACAGCTCGCCCCGCTCCAGACTGCCCACACCGCCTCAGCGTTCCCTTAAGGGCCCCCAGGCTTCAGCCCGGGAGCTGCGTCGGTCCTGCCCAAGACCCGAAAAGCCAGTGGCTGACACCCGGCTGCTTTATTCTCCCCCCCAGCGGACCCCTACACCACACAGCACAACAGTCCGATCCACGTGTAGGAGCCTTGATACTCTGTCTCTCCTACAGCCCCGCTTTCAGCTCTGCCCCGGGCTTTCCTATGGCCTGACACTGTTTTTAAGCCAACCACCCAGTAGCTCCTCGACCCCAACGCTCACGGGGGATACCTCGCACACTCAGTGCGCCAGGGGGAGGGCTACTAACCAGTTCAGTACTTCCCCGGCTGAGCCCCATCTCCCACCCTTCTGCAAACTCTTTTGACGTACCATCGAAGTCCCTTTAACCTCTTCAAGATCTAGAGGGCCTTCCGCTGAAGCGCCTTTAAAAAATGACTAATAATGAAGCTAAAAGAAGAGAAAGAAAAGAATATGCATAAGAAAATAATAACTGAATGATCATAATTAACCTTGTGCCACGTCTCAGTCTGAAGAGATACCACAATACTGAGCATAAGTTTAAATACGCGATCCGCAAACTAGGGAATCGCCTAGAGAATCTCAAAAGGGCAAGGAAAGTCATCACCTCATTAGGACCATATGGGCTTTAGGTATTTAGTTATAATCCAGTAGGACCTCGTTGACTTGACAGTCTGACCTGATCAGCACTTCACTCGGCGATATTGTTCAGTTACACTAATTGGTAAAATCCCCCTCCGTGTCAGAAAAAAACTCCGTGTCTAGAGATGAAACATAGCTGTTTTTAAGCCATAATAACGTAGCACATTTGTCATGATCGGTCCTGATGAGATCACCGATGCGTTCCATCCTCTCTCATGAAGTGTTTTGCGATGAAAAACAAAACAAACCACACCAAATAACCAGTGTAACTTATTAAGATTACATTTAGTGTGCTATCACATCCTCAGCATAACCCTATGAATTCCATCAAGAACGTCTGTGACTCTTCATGTACACAATAGTTATGAAAATTTAACCATCCACACAGTATTTCTGCCCAAAACGCCAGATTTTTCTTTAAAGGCCTTACTGATACCTCATAGTTATCATACGTTATAAGGCACTGGAGCGAGAACAAGAGACGCATGTCCACATCAGTCCCAACTTTAAGAATTGCAATACACTGTTTATCCCATAACCCTTGCAATTGTACATCAGATGTCCGCAATCACTAAACCAAACCTGTCCAGACGGACAGGGCAATTCCATAGTCTCCCTGCTCTTACAGAAAGAACTTTGTCTAGTTGATGGAAAATCGCCTTCCCTCCTAGTAGAGCGATGCCCCCTTGTCTGGTCCAGGCCTAGGATCTACCAAAAGGACCTTTGGAGAGATCCTTGCTACTGTCCGTTTCCAGTATTCTGTACATTGTAAATGGAGTATCCCTCAGTGTCTTTTCTACAAAACTGACATACTCAGCAATTTGTAATCCTGTCATTGTATTCCTACTCCCCCCAAGTTCCCAGCATAAATCTGGTTGCTCCCTCTCTCTGCACCCGTTCCAGCTCTACTCTATTCTTTTATACACTGGTTGCACAATAAACGGATCCACCATGTCGATTCATGTGGGTCTGACCAGGGATTTTGTCCAGGGCAACAACTATGCTTATCATAGAATCTATCTCTCTTGATTACATCCCCTCATTTCATTTGCTTCGCAGCAGCGTCTGGCTCTGGTCACTAATAAATTAAGTTTACCATCCACCAATACCCCCAAGTCTTTCCGCTCCAGTTAACCAAGTACCTGGCCCGGTTTAGAACATTATATATATAAAACTTTTTGAGTTTCAGGCCAAGTGCCCAAGTTTACACTTCCTCTCCATTACATCTCATCAACACCAGTTTACGCTGCCCAACACCTTCAGCTTCCACAAATATCCCTCTGCATGCTATAAACATCGAGTCTCAGTCTGTCTTACTGTACCCCGTCTCGTATCATCTGCAACTAATTGACAATGAAACTTGACATGTCACCCCCCCACTCCAACGGTGCTAACGGCCTCATTCTAGGGACCCTCCTTCCCACGCTCTTGTCCACAGGCCACTTTCCGGGTGCCTACCTCCTTGCAGCTTCATCCAGAGAATGCCAAAGCGTGGCCACAGCACGTCATCCACCGCCCCACGCGTGGCTCCCTGCATCCCTTAGAGCGACTCTCCGCCACTTTTTTTTCGCTGTTTCCCCCACCTTAGCAGTCTCTGCTTCTCCCATGTGCAAGTTCGATTTTGTGCAGCACCAGTGTGCCTTTCCACATTTTATTTACCGGGACACTCAGCACCCTTCTTTCCCACAAACTCTTTCCCCTCGCCAGTCTCCAACCCTTTTATCCCTTTTTCTGCAATATACTGTCTGTCTCCTTACCGTCCCCGCCCACCACGCTGGCCCCACTTCCTTCTTTTTTCACCCGCGTTTTCTGTTTTAGGCGATCATATACTATATATATACATCTCTGCACCTAGCTACATCTATATCTCTCCCATACCTATATAATATTTAGCAATACTAGGGTGTATGTGTATCGTTTCACATTACCCACACATATGTCTCTCACAGACAAATCTCACACACATATAACAGAATTGATGTGGAGGGCACAAAAGCAGCCTTGGATCTTTACCTGGTCATGACATCGTCCCCGTCCTCTCTCTGTGTTTCACTTCTCAACTTGTTGCTGTGACAAAATGACAATCGCCTGTTCTCTGAGCGAACGGGAGAGAGCGTTCCTGACGGATCCCATCAGCGGACCCCACCACAGTGTAACCTACCCGCGACACGCTTGTTCGCCTTTGTTCAGAACACGTTGATGTCAGTGGGCACAGGAGGGTCTAGAAGAGGTAAAACTCGACTTCAGTACAGTATCTGCCGCCCCAACCCACCAAAGCATACCAGCAAACAAATCCATCTGGTGGCATCCCTTGTAGCACTTTTATCATGGGCCCTTGACGCATTCGCCCCCAACCTTTCAGTGAATGGGTCATCATTCACCTTGCTGTGGTCTCTATGCAGTGCTGGCCCTCTTTACGACACGAAATGGCCCACACCGCACCAACACCCCCTCTTTTTCCAAACAACCGTAGTGACCACTGCGGACCTTCAAGTAGTAACGTGGCCCCCCACATACAGATAGAAATGAAGGCGAGCAAAAGTTTGCCTATAATTGCAACTTCCGGTTAGGGTTCTGGGATGCGTGTAGGGCAGAGGCCTTGAGGCCGCTGGTAACTGCGCAGCGGTGCAGCGGTGAAGACAAAGTGCCCATTAGAGGGTGCCGAGTGCACCCCTGGCCCGGCCCATAGGTCCAGCCCCCTTGTCTAATTGAATAAAATTCACACTAAAATATTGATTAATATCGGAATATACCATACATGCGTGTTAGGATCGCACTACGTATTATCCATATTTATCAAAACTATCAGAACAAAATCCAACTGTGTCCAGTTGGCCGTGACAGTAATGCAGTTGTAGAACAGTTATGAAACGTGTTGCAACCTTCTCCTGAAATTCCTGGAGCCCTCATGACTGCTCCTCAGTGTGCACCAACGTTCTTTTTGGATGCCCCACTTAATCTAGAGAGAGTTGCACAACCACCAATTCTGACGGTGGAATGGGTCCGCCCGACTGCGCTCCGGATGCCCCACTTTAAATGCCGAATTTGTGTCAAGTGTCAAGGCCATTGGTGTCCCGGCAGGTATAAAAACACGTGCAGCAGTTTGACATGACAAGAAAGTGTCCAACAGACAGACAAGAAAACTGGTGCAAAAGGCTTATCAATTTTGGCCTTGTCCTTTCACTTTGCACAGGACTCATGTCACTCCGAGTCCTTTTAGTCTAATCTGCTAACTTTATTCCAGGAAAGTGTCAGCTAAATGACACGATAAATATAGCATCTTCTAGCATAGCTTTCTGTGGCAAAATGGAACACCCGGCGAAAAGCCCTGATAACATGAGTAGGTCGAGATCATGAGTAACCATGCTGATAGCCTTAGTTGCCCGGTTTAAAGTTTATTGATAATTTATTAATATTTAAAAAGCAGAGAAAAGTACTTTCCTTATAATTAACAGGTAAGTACATCTTTAGTGATTTCCATCGTCAACTTTTTATCACAAAGCAAGTCCAATCATGATCTAACAGAATGAAATTATAGTTAATAATAACAACTACAACTACTTTTTCATACGTTGTGAGAATTTTGTGTTTGTTATGGACCCCAGCAGGCAAAAAGGCTACTGTAAAATATTGCAGTACTCTTCTAACTAACGAAAGAGTAAAGAACTCTCGTTTATTAATCTTAATGTTACTGAATTGAATCTAGTTTAATCTGAATCTTCAACTGTTGGTATGTATATTGTCGTGTGTTATTCTGGGAGGAAACTACAGGGGAGAGGAAAATTACTGTATTTGGTTTTTCAAACAAAGCTCTTGGGAGCGTAGTGTTAATTGGTTTGCCTGACCTTCTCAGGTTAACTTAAAGGGGTGTTCGCCAGTTAACTCCTTAATGCTCGGTATCCGATATATTGGACGCTAGCGATGTGACTAGTGCTCAGTTCGAATATATCGGCCGAGAGCTGTATGCCAGCTCACGCTCGAGATTGGAGCTGAACCGGCAACACGCGCGTCACGGGTGCCTGCACCAAGTCTTAACTCTAACAACACACAATGTGCCGAATCCCTAGTGAACAACCAGTAGGTGGCGAGTGGTCTGCGATTAGCGAAGTGGTTGAACCTGTCAAATTCGCGGTCAGCTTGAACTGCCTTAAAAGTGCTGCCCCATGATGGTCACCCCCCCTCCCCCCCCCCCCCCCCCACCCCACCCCCCCACCCCACCCCCCCCCCGCTCATGTCTTTGCCAGATCGTGCTCCCATGGAAATTCCTGAGAGGTACCCGATCAAGGACCCAGCGCTGCACGCTGGGTCCGTGCCCGACGATCGCCGTCTGTGACGTTATCTTCTTAACGGACAGTGTACGCCGTGCACTGCGGCCTCAAGTGACCCAGCTACATGGTGGCCACACAGTAGCCATGGTGGAACTAGTAAAAAAGTTTTAAAAAAAATGTTATTCAATAAAAAATAAATGAATAAAAATGCCCATAAGCCCCATAACATATAAAGAGACATATAATGCAGAAAAAGTCTTAATCATAACACAAACCTCACATCTATAGTATCACTATAACAAACTCTTAAAACCCTGCTAAAAATGATGATTTTTACCTATTTAATCCCACAAAAAAATGCAATTAAAAGTGATCAAAAAACATATTGCCAGTGTCGCGGTTGCTCCCGCGATCCCTGCCTCGGATCGCAGGTGCACCCGTGTTCCTCCGTGTGGCCCCGTAGCGCAGATGAACTCATCTCTTCTGGCTCCAGCGGCGAGCTCTGTGGCTCCCACGGTTCGGCGCGTGCTTCCCCGTCTGCTAGGGCGCACCGACTTGCAAAGATTTAAAGAGCCAGTGCGCCAATAATTAGCTCTGGCCTTCCCACTTAAATTCCTGCCCCCTTCCTGTGACCCTTGCCGGATCTTCAAGCCATCCCCTGAAGAGAAAGCCCTCTGTGTATCCTGTGTATCCTACACTCCTGTGTATCCTGCGTTCCTGTGTATCCTGATCCGTGTGCCAGTCTGTTGCTATGTTCCTGATCCGTGTGCCAGCTCCTGCAATTCCTGACGTGAATCCTAGTGTGCCTTCCTGTGCTGTTCTCCCTCTGTTCTCCCACTGTCTCCCCGGGTACAGACTGCAATACAGGCTGCCACCCCGGCTAGTCGCACCTGTGGAACGACCTGGTGGTACCCCGCCGCAGCAAGACCATACCACTTTGCGGCAGGCTCTGGTGAAGACCATGTGCCACTTAGACTCTGGTCCCAGGTGTCGGCTAGTACCATCTCCCGCAATGGTCCACAGACTCACAGCCCTGACAACCAGAATGATACTGTTGCAAAGTACAACATGTCCCACAAAAAACAAGCCATCAACCAGCTCCGTAGCCAAAAAAGTAAAAATGTTATACCACTTGGAAGACGGTGTTGCACAAATGATAGATTTTTCTAGACATTAGGATATTACTGTATATGGCAAATTTAGTAAAACATAAGAAAAAATATTCAAGTATGGTAATCGTATTAACCCATAGAATAAAGATAACATGATTATTAGGCTATACGGTGAACTCCAAAACAAAAGTAAAAAATCCAGTACAGAATTGATGCTTTTCTACTCCTGCTCTCAAAACAAAGTTAAGAAATTTTCAACAATTATATCTTATAATCTCTTTGATATGTAATAGCGTTCAAATGTTATAACCATATAAAGCGACGCGTGTCATAATACAAAAATTGGCTAGCGTCTTAAAGGGTTAAGCAAATAAATGTTATTGTTTGTATAATAAAAAAGTTATACAATCTTCCAATATACTTTCTGCATTAATGTCTCATAGTTTTCTGGATCTCTGCTTGCTGTCCTGCTATAGAAAGCATCATTTTTTATTTCCAGTGGACAGAAATCTGACCATGGTCACACAAGTGCACGGCTCGTAATAACACACTGCTCTGATTACTCTCTATGATATAACAAGCTGAGCACCTGTGTGAGCATGGTCAGAATTCTGTCTACTGGAAGTTTGGAAGTTTGGAATGAAGCTTTCTATAGAATAACAGCAAGTCGAGTTCTAGAAAACTATATTGGAAAATTGTAACATTTTTCATAATACAAACAATAACACTAATTTGCCAAACTGGGAATACCCCTTTATGTCTCCTCCCCTCTGAAGATGGGGATTTGTCTTGTTGCCTTCAATGCTTTCAAATATCAAAAGCTCTGCATTAATAGACATGTGTCTGTTTTCAGATTATGTATCTGAAGTGTATTTATTATCCCTTTTTTCAAAGTTTTTGCACACATATTTTTGGCTATTACAGTGCCATCTGTCACTATAATTTAAAAAGACCTGAGGTAACTGAATCTGCAATAAAAAATGAGGTTACTCGTTAAAGAATTTTAAGTTTCACCCCAGTTTTTACCGTATATATACTCAAGTATAAGCCAGCTCCCTTTAGTATACAGCCAGCCAGCCCCCTTTAGTGTATAGCCAACCTCCTTTAGTATATAGCCAGCCCCCTGTAGTATATAGCAAGCCAGTGCCCTGTAGTATATCTCACCTTCTGACGCTCCCGATGCTCACATCCCTGCAGCTCCTCTTTTTTCTTCTCTCTGCTGTAACAGCCAGCAGAGCCGCCTCCATGGGCTCTGCTGGCCGGCACAAACTATGACATAATTAGCGGTGACACCATAGTGTTGGCTGCATTATAGTGTATTACTGCATCACTGTATTAGCTGCGTCTCTGCTGGCTAATAAAGCAGTGAGAAGAAGAAGAGCCGTACGGGGCATCGCGGAACCGCACTGTTTTGTGATGAAAAACTTGACTTATATACGAGTATATACGGTATGTAGTTTCTAAATAAAAAATTTGATTCCCCCACCTCACCCCCAGGTGATGAAAATACAGGGTATCATTGGATATATTTTTTAAAATATTTGTCACATTTCTTTTGTTTTTTGATCTGATGTGTATTTCTCAGGATATCCTCATTTTTAGCCATTATGATTTTTGGTGATTACAGCACCATATGTTAATGAAAATCACTTGAATTATAGATTGAATCAATGTAATTTTCCCTGGGGAATCCAATGTGAAATAAAAAATTTTTGTGTTTTAACTTGCCACCAGTTATGCATGTTTATGTGACCTGGTTTCTCTCTGACAATAACATATTCAAATAATTAGTAACTATGGATTGTATAAAGTATCAGTCAATGCACAGATATTTTAACAATCTGGATACTCTGGTTTCTCTCCATACTGGAGAAGTATACATAATAAGCCAATATCTATGGTGTCATAAAGCAAACTTTGGTGTGAGCTTATAATAGATTACTTTCCTATGGTATACCTTCTGTGCCTCGTATGATTCTATATGGATTTGTCCTTAGTCATGTAATTGTCTCAATGATGGGCATATGTCAGTGGTATATTGAAGTAAAGACAGGAGAAACCACTGGTTTGTACCTCTTTCTTCACTAGTTGCACAAAAAGTCTGACACCTTCCAAAAAGGGGTGTAGTGGGGAAATAGGCAGGGCCATCCGCCACCAACAAATTTACCATCTTTCACATCAGAAAATGGGAAAGCTAGCTACAGTTGACTCCAGCACCTGGCAGGAGCAGATTATTGGCAGGTCTGTGCACCATATCATATATTATGTTCATACTATTCAAGGGCAACGGTTTATCAAAACTGATGTCTTAAATCAGGGGGTGTAGAAATCTATGCCAGGAAAAATTGAGCTATATGCCAGCGACCCTTCAGCTTGAAGGGTCATAGGCTATAGCGAGTGGCACAGGGAAGGAACGCTCCGCACCAACCACCTCTGCTCCCAGCCGCACACCCCTCTCATGCCCCTCCATGCCCACATGGCATCACCATCCAATGCAATTATTTCAGGGCTTTTACAACAAAAAA
This sequence comes from Engystomops pustulosus, assembly GCA_019512145.1. Lineage (NCBI taxonomy): Eukaryota > Metazoa > Chordata > Amphibia > Anura > Leptodactylidae > Engystomops > Engystomops pustulosus. The sequence goes on from CM033643.1 coordinate 95,968,727, forward strand.
CTGGCATACAAGCCCTGATAAGTGTCCCCCATAGTCTTTCCATTAACTCTTACAATCTACCTCAGCTCACCTCGTTTCATATTTCTTTTCCCGTTTGCCAGCTTCTAGAGGGAAGGAATTATGAGGATTACCTCTCCATAGCTAAGCTTGGTTCTTGGAGCTTGGAGTTTACACAGATGACCAGACCAAAAAATGCAATCCAATGTTTTTTTATATATATATATATATATCAAAAACATTCAGTGACATAAAACATATATACATGACCAGGCCGTCGGCAAGATATGCCAATTGTCCACGAGAGCTGCACGCTAGGAGGCAATGGCTGTTCACTGAGACGCTAATGCCCGGATTGTCCTCAGACACACCTCAGGAAGGAGGACACACCTCCGAAACGTCACAGGACAATCCGGGCAATAGCGTCTCAGTGAACAGGCATTGCCTCCTAGTGTGCAGCTCTCTTGTAGACAATTGGCATATCTCGCCGAAGGCCTGGTGATGTATATATGTTTTATGTCACTGAATGTTTTTGATATATAAAAAAAACCCGTTGGATCGCATTTTTTGGTCTGGTCATCTGTGTAAAGACGCGGTTTGATGGGGAGTGAGAGCCCATATTACTAGACGGAGCCTACTTTTTGTAAATGTTTGCACTCTTGGAGCTTGGTGCTCAAATACAATCAATGAAACAGAATACAAAGGTAAACAAAAACAACAAACAGCAACACAGAAGCATTATACACATATGAGGGGAATATGCAATGGACACATTTAAATAAATCAGTTCAGATCAGAAAAAGCAATACTGTTTATAAAAGGGACGCTATTTACAAGGGGCACACAGTCAATTTAAAAAAACTTAAGTGTTAATTGGTCTCCTAGAAAGTATTGCATTTCTGGAGCCACATGCTGTACATGCCTGTTTTTTTACTGTACAGTACTAGGCATGAGCCCTAACTGTACACTAAGTACAGGCATGTTGCTGCAAACATAAAAGGGGAGATGATTTAAAGGGAACTGGCCAACATGGAGGTCATTTATACTTGATGCAAGGTTACAATAGCCTATGGCATGTTCAAAAATGCCATTTTCAGCAATATAAATAAATCCACTACTTTTTAATTGATTATTTTATATTACCTGCCAGGGGTGAGTTTTGGAGGTGGTGGGCAGTTCAAACGATACACGCCATCTTCTACTCAATCCCTTCTCCCAACCTCCTCACTCAGGGAGCAGGGGACAGGCTGTTCGAGGGGGAGGAAGGGGCATGAGTAAGTGGGAGAGGAGGAAGAATTAAGGTGAAGATGTCTTGTGATGTTTGAACTGGTGGAAATTACTCCAGTTTGGTGTAGACAGATTAATACATCGCCACCATTGTAAGGTCCATTGAATGGTCCTGTAGTAGTTAAAGGTGTCTCTCCTGCTGTGCCCCGTGCTGATACCTGTGCTGACTGGAGACACTAGGCACAGCTCACACATGGGGAGGGGCCAGCCCGGGGGAGGAGGAGGAGGGGGGAGTGCTGGGAGCTTAGTTCAATCTCTCAGCCTCCTGGCTACTGCACCTGGTCATGTAGGATGAAATGTAACTCTCAGGCAGCAGCGTGTCAGTGAAAATGGCTACGAGTCAGTGCTGACACGCGTGTCATAGGTTAGCCATCACTGGTATACTCCAAATTGCAATTCTTTTTTGTGACTGAAGCGAATAGGAAGAAATCAGTGTCAGATCCACACAGATTTTGTAATGATTTCTGCTCCTCTCCCAGGGTGTGCGTTTTGGGGGATCTGTATACCCCACATAGCAGTTCTTTTTTGTTACTGAAGTGAATAGGAAGAAATCAGTGTCAGATCCCCACAGCTTCTGTAGTGATTTCTGCACCTCTCCCAGGGTGTCTGTTTTGGGGCATCTGTATAACACAAATTTCAATAGTTTTTTGTTGCTAAAGTTGAGAGCAAGAAATATGTGTCAAATCCACGTAGTTTATAGAGTTATTTTTGCTCCAATTACAGGGTTTCCATTTTGGAGTATCTGTATAATGCACATTTTAAACGTTTTTTTGTTGCTAAGGTTGAGATCAAGAAATACATGTCAAATCCATGTAATTTATAGAGTGATTTTTGCTCCAATTACAGGGTTTCCATTTTGTGGTATCTGTATAATGCAAATTTCACCATTTTTTTGTTGCTAAAGATGAGAGAAAGAAATACGTGTCAAATCCATGTAGTTTATTGAGGGATTGTAGCTCCAATTACAGGGTGTCCATTTTGGGGTATCTGTATAACGCAAATTTCAATTGTTTTTTTGTTGCTAAAGTTGAGAGCAAGAAATATGTGTCAAATCCACGTAGTTGATTAACCACAATGTCAGACAGAAAAGTGGCAGGTGGAGCAGGCAGAGGTCACAGCACAGTAAGGGAACGTTGCAGCAGGGGTGACTCTGTGAGGCCATAAGTGCCATTGTCATCTAGTGGCAGTGTGTTGATCAACAACTCAAAGGTTGTTGATTGGTTGACTAGGTCATCCGATTCCTCAAATATAACATCTGACAACCCCAGCGAAGAGTCTGTGGGTTCGTCAGATACAACAATTAGTTGGCATGGCCCAGGAGAAGGTCAGCTGCCCTCATCTGTCCTCAACCAGCCTCTGTCCTTTTCATTTCCCTCAGACAGAGATCTACTAGGTGGTGTGGGCTCAGCGCCACTATACTGCGAGGACGAAGACTTTGAGGACAGTCAGCAGCTGCTTGGCAGTGAAGAGGTGGGGCAGACATCCGTTGCTTCGTGCTGTAGGTAGGCTGTGCCTGCTGAGATCATTGAGGTGAATAGCAGTGACAGGAAAACGCAAATTGACAATGATGTAGCCAATCGCACTTGGGAGATGGGTGTAGCAAGGGATTCATCATCGTCGGGCGAAGAGAGTGTCAGCTTGCGCATCAGGCAGCGTAGCAGGCAGGGTATAAATCCTGATTTACAGGTCCAAGTAAGCAGTGGCACAGGGGCTCAGCAAGGCTGTGGCAGTAGTAGTCACTCAGTGCAGAGTGTTGGCGGTAAAATCACCATCTCGGCCGTTGGCAGAGGAGCCGAGCGTGTGTATATGTAGAATCTGCGGGCAGAAAGTGAAGCGTGGCCAGGGAGCTAAGGTTCGCACCACGACCCTGCGCCAACAAAGTCCAGCGTCACCATCCAATGGCCTTGGGAGAAACTGGTCTCAGATGTGATCCATCCTGCCGGTACAAGAACAGCAGCAGCACCTAGTGGCACACATGCCATTTCAGCTAGTCAAGGCTCCAGCACCTCGGCTGAAGGGAGCTGTTTGTCTTTAACATAATCTCCAGATCCAGATGCTCCTGCTCCTTGCTACGCATCATGCCAGCAGTCATTAAATGAGCTGATTACAAAGAGACAACTGTATGCGTCCAGCCATCCTAAGGTGCAGAAGCTGGCCGTGCTCCTGTCCAAGTTGTTGGTACTGCAGTCCCTCCCTTTCCAAGTCGTGGACTCTGCACCCTTCAGGGAACTTCTTTTTTGACAAAGACATAATATTTTCTGGCAAATTGTAATGGATGATGCATGTGGTGTCTCTAATCTTCAAATTTAAATTAAGAATGTCAACTTCCACAAAATTCATTCCAAAATTGAATATTCACATCAAATTCATTCAAACTTCAAAATTCATTTCAAACTTTGAACTCAGTGCATTGTAGCACCAGTTGCTGACCTCATGAATTTACTTGGGGGAGTCGACTTAATTTTACTTTACCCGTCGTCCAGTCGCGATCCAGCCGCGGTTTCTCCGTCGCTGATTTTGGGTTCTGCTAGGGATTACTTAAAGGTCCGTGCGGCCGATATTCACCAGGTGTCCGCTCTGCGCCGATGTCCGCTTGAGGTTTCACCTTCTTTTTTCTGGTGGAATGTTGAGTGCCTGATCTGGCGACACAAATGGCTTTGTTAAATTCCTGCGGTTTTTTTTCCCGAATCCTTCGGTTTTGTCCGTGGCCACGCCCCCCCTATTTCTGTCGCGGCGAAAGTCGGCGCGATTGCGCCAAAAAATCATCGCGTGAGCCACAATTCTGTGAAATACAGCGCAAAATGGATATTCGTGGGAAAACCCGGACGGATTTCGCGGCTGCGGACCCTTAGTAAATGTGCCCCATTGTGTCACTCTGTAGCCTACCATGTTGCTGCTACCTCCAGAATTTATCATTGTGCCACTCTCTGACCTCATGCTACTGCTGCCACTGCCGCCTCCACGCTCTAACATTGTGCTACACTGTGGCCTACCTTATTGCTGCCACCTAGAGAATTTGTCATCGTGCCACTCTCTGACATCATGCTGCTGCTGCTGCTGCCACTGCCACCTTTAAAGTTCTTTTTTGGCAAAGACATAATATTTTCAGGGAAATTGTACTGAATTATGCATGTGGCGTCTCTAATCTTCAAACTTAAATTAAAAATTTCAACTTCAAATTCATTGTGCCACTCCGTGACCTACATTGTTGCTGCCACCTCCATAATTTGTCAATTTGCCACTCTGCTCATGCTGCTGCCAACCTACCACTGTCTCACTGAAACACTCTGTGATTTCCCCTTCATTTCATCTGCCAGAAGGAATGAAAAGCTTCAGGATTGATAGACAAAATCAGGAGTGGATACAGAACACAGAGGACATGCAAATATCGCATTTACTGGTCATCTCTTTTCTGGGTCCACTCCTGTTTGTTTTTAGCTTTAGCAATACTGATGGATTAATGATTGATTGAAAGCAGACACTGACGGATGAAATGAAGGGCAAAATGATCGGTGACGTCAATGTACAATTACTGCCAACACCCTCTCCACTCTTTTGGGGGGTTTTTTACATGTATCAACCTTTAACAGAACAGGTTCTGTCATCATCTATGGAATCATCTGATGTCAGTGTAAAAAGAGTGCACTCTCATGTTATAGTGGGATCATGGCCCTCAGCTTTGTCTTTTCGAGCTGGCAGAGACGTTACCTTGTCAGGCTGTGTTCCAGCTTCGCTTATTTGGTAAAGTTGGCCTCTGTGAATGCCCATGGAATTGAAGAGTGAAGCGATTCTAAGAGCGGCGGCTGTCATGTGCATGTCATACTAAAACACAACATTGTTTGAAGACCAAACCATATTTGAGCAAGGCACAACGTTCTACAACATCCTACCGGCTCTCTGCAGCAGGAAATACCTGTTTTTTAACGTGATTCGTTATGATTCGATTCAGGTAGAACCAAATATTTTCACAAAAATTCTAATCAAATTTCAACAAATTTGCCCATCTCTAATTATAACAAGTGAGGAATTATGATTACTACCACAGACAAATAAGGGGGTTAATAGAACAAATACATAAAATACCTACCAAGTGAATTGAGCTATTAGAACTCTGTCTAGGTATTCTTATTGTGTGGTGCAAGTTTACATTCTTAACATCCAAACAAAATTATCCACATTGTCTGCAAATGTAATAAAAATTGTGCCAACAAATAAGCCATTGCACCAATTTCTGTAACATTCCTCTGCTGTTAGTTAATCCAATAAATAGGATATGTAAAATTTGATGAGGCAGTCTGAAAACGAACCTGTTACTAGGAATGTAATTTTTAGATTCAGGTTTTCTCATCCAAGATTAGACTAAATAAATGAATCTGTAACTGTTTAAGACTGTCTAACTTTGCCATGTATAATGTTTAGGCTCCATATTTCACCATCCACTACAGCAGTGGTGAGAAACCTCGTAGAAAATCATCTTAGCTATCTCATATGTAAATTTGACTTGCAAATAAATAGTTATGCAGATCCTTGTCATGTAATGACACTGTTTGTCACTACTGCAGGTTCATTCCGCAGTGAACAGTTCACTATCTCAAATTGACAAAGCAGCAATGAAGAAGAGTTCCCACGAAAAGAAAAACAACATCATTCATCTTATTGATTGCGTATCCATGCAAATTGCCAAACTGTATCATGTGAATGCCATGAAATATGAAACAGTATGAAATGAAGTCCGTCCATCCACCCAGGCAAAATTTTGTAGTCAACAACCCTGCTAATCACAAGGACTATCGGGCCCGACAAATACGGCAGTGGGTTGGATGGTATTGTAATAACAAGAGGTCACAGACAACAATGCAAGCACCATGCATTGCTTCAAACTTCGGGTCCATTCCAAATTTGGGAGATTCAGCCCCCACAGACCTGGAGACCGAACAAGTGCTGCTGTTTGGGATCCGGGTCTGTGTTCAAAAAAATTACATAAACCAAAAACAATAAGTCATATATTAATTAGTACTCTTTAGTAATCCACAGAATATAATACCAGAAGCCAAAAACCTCCTTAAGAAATCTCAACAAAACCAAAAAACAAGAAAAACAGAGGAAGAAAACAAGGCTACAGAATAATTAATGAAAAATAGTAATCTTTATTAAACATAAACATACAAAAAAATATATAATTTATAAAATATGATTGCAGTCACATGGCGAGATTACAAAAGGCACCCCAGTTAATAGGTCCTAATTAGTAAATTATAAATTATAAGGCAAAAGGTAGCAAACATAAGAGCTAGTATACATACACATGCTAGCAGGCAAGGCTTTTGCACACTTCTTACTTCATCCACTGCCTGTTTTGATGTGTATGATCCTAGCGCTTATGTTAGCTACCTTTTGCCATATTATAACTGTCCCTGTATTTTTTATCTATTATCTGGTATTCCTCTCCTTATACTTTACTTATTTAGAGACCATTACCTGGCGGTTCATTGTGTATCTTGCCCTGTGATGCACTCATAATATTTAATATATATCTTATATATATGTATGTCACGGTTCACACCCCGCGATCCTTGTTACGGATTGGGGTGTACCCGTGCCTGCTGCCTCGGTCCCCCGCTCCCCCAGCTCTCACTTCCTCTCCTGTCTCCGGCCTGCAATCTTGCCCCAGCGTTAGGCCGCTGCTTCTTCCATGTCATCTACGTGTTCTCCTTCGCCTCTAGAGTCTCGCACCGTACTTTTCTCCCATCCTTAACTTGCCCGCACTTCCTCCTTCATTGGCTCTGGCATCTTGGCTCGGCTAGATAGCCTAAGCCTGGCGACTCCCAGCATCCCCTGCCGGATCTTCAGCTCATTCTTCTGAGGAGAAAGCCTTCTTGAGAGTTTCCAGACGCCTCTGAGTTCCCGTGTTCCCGGTTTCCTGTGTTCCCTTGTTCCGCGTTATCCTGTGGCGGTAATGTTATCCTGTGGCGGTCCTGTTATCCTGTGGCAGTCCTGGTATCCAGCAGCCATCCGAGGTCCTGCCTGCCTGCCTTCCCGTGGTCCTGCTTGCCTTTCCATGGTCCTGCCTGCCTGCCTTCCCGTGGTCCTGCCTGCCTTCCCGTGGTCCTGCCTGCCTTCTCGTGGTCCCCGTGTCCCTACCTTGGCTGCCGCCGCGGGCCTGGTCGCACCCGTGGAGCGACCTGGTGACTCCCTGCCGCAGCAAGACCATCCCGCTTTGCGGCGGGCTCTGGCGAAAACCAGGAGTTCACTTAGACTCCGCTCCCGGGTTGCGGCTAGGGTTGTTATCCCCCGCGGTGGTCCAGGGAGTCCACTGTCTATTCCCCCGAGATCGTAACAATATATATATATATATATAGGCTTTCTATGTGTAATAAAGATTACTATTTTTCATTAATTATTTTGTAGCCTTGTTTTCTTCCTCTTTTCTTTTTTTTTTTTTTTGGTATTTGTGTTCAAAAAAAGTGTCAAGCTGCTTGATTGACTGCTGAAGCAGCCAATCAAGCAGCTTGAAGCCACTTAGCAACCACAGGCATGTCTGTAGGCATACCTGTGATTGGCTGGGATGGACATGTGGCAGTATAACAGCAGGGTCACATATCTAGACACCATTACACACAAAGACAACAAGGGAAAGGTTGCTGATAATCATAGGGTAGTCAGATAGGCTGGGACTTCTAAAAAACAGCAATTGTATTTATGTATACAGAGAAGCCTGCTGTGATTAGGGAGAGGTGGAAATTTTAAATAATTGCCCCTTTTAGGGTGCTCTGAAGAACCGCATTAGGCTACTCATAGGCTGCTTTATTGCCAGGATATTCTTTGGAATAACTATGCACCAAAGCTTTTCCAGTTTGGATTAAAAGAATGACGTTGACACTCCAGCAGTTTTATTTGGGTGTTCTACGTTTCTTTGTCTGCCTGCTCCACTAGTCCCTGATCTCCCATTAGCATATGACACTGGCTAGGAAAGGGCTGATTTGTCAAGTGTCTTACCTAAATTGAGATAAATTCTGTTAGGTAGATGAGCTGATTCTCCCTCCAACCTTGTTTACTTTACATTCTACTTACTTTACATCCTATATTGCTGTATTACAAAAGGTGCCTTCCTCTTGTGCATTTCTTCCTTCTAAGAACATTTCAACCAGAGGGGACATACCACTTCCTAAACTCCGTACAATAATCCTTAGCTGGAGTCTTGCCCTGGAGTAAAGATATTAACTGACCTTCAGCATATCCTTATACAGCAGACCCAATGCAGAAAACAATTATTAACAGAGAACAACTCAGAAACGTCTGGAGCTGTAGAAAATGTCCATTCCTGAGGCTCCCCACACAAGAGAAATTATTATTCCCACTCTTTGAGCTTCCCTACCGGATGACAGGGTGCTTAAATTAAAATAAAGTTTGCTAAAAATAATAGTATAAAGAAAAGCTTTCTGTCTGGCATTTGAACTTTGGTTTCTCACTGACCTGAAAGAGGAGGGAGGTACTTTTAGCAACCAGCTTCACCAGTCTCTGCAACTGATTAACAATAGCCTCTGTGTTTTCTATACCAGAGTAAGATGGTAGGACTGTTTATTCTATCATGGAAGAGAAAGTGGTACAGGCCCTCCCTTATGCAGTAGCCCTGTCCCTGCTTCATTGCCAGATCCTGATCTAAACCAAAGGCAACAACAAGTAGAGGTTTTGTGAGTATGGCTTAAAACAGAGGACAGACACAACCATAGTCAGAATAACTGGGTCAAATCATGGATGGTGAATAGGTACATAATCATAAGGCAAACAGTAGTCAGAAGAAAAGCAGGGGTCAAAATACACAGCAAGCAATATAGAGACATGAGCGCAAAGTACTTGGCTATCCATCACTCAACCCACATATGAAACACACACTAGCTCCAAGATCATAACACCCAGCTTTCCACAGAACACACACCCAGCTCAGCCAAGAGAACCAACTCTGCAAGGCAAGCTGTCAATTACAGCTCCAGCAGAGCAACCCTGGTGTGCTTCTCAAACTCTGAAGCAAGAACCCATTCAACAAGAAGTGACATCAGTAGATTGAAATGATAAAGGAGTTCATGGGTTCTAAACCATCTGGATAATAGCTTTTATGCCCCTCTTGCTTCAACACACACCTGTTTCTACTCAATCCCTTCTCCCAACCTCCTCACTCAGGGAGCAGGGGAGAGGCTGTTCGAGGGTGGAGGAAGGGGCATCAGTAAGTGGGAGAGGAGGAAGAATTAAGGTGAAGATGCCTTGTGATGTTTGAACTGGTGGAAATTACTCCAGTTTGGTGTAGACAGATTAATACATCGCCACCATTGTAAGGTCCATTGAATGGTCCTGTAGTAGTTAAAGGTGTTGTCCAAGAGTTTAAAAAAATATAAAGGTGGCCTGGCGGGGGAGGCACTGTAAAAAAGAATAAACACAATAATACACATTGAAACTAATGCTGTATCAGGCGCAGGGACTGGTGGAAGTGCCAGGTGGGCAGAAGTTGTATAACTTTTTTTTTTTCACCTGTGCAGCGTGTGAAGAAGTTCTTCGAGTGCAACCACAAATGTAAGGGTCGGGTGACCCCCATCCTTATATCTGTGTCATGCGTCAGGCGACCCCCTTTTTATCTGTGTCATTTGGCGTGCGACCCCCCTTACATCTGTGTCAGTCGCTGAGCAACAAAGTAAGGGTGATGTGATCTCTATCTCTCCATGAACAATCGCCCTGCCAGGACTTTATTACTATACTATATACTATTCATGAATATAAGATATATATATTTGTATTTATTAATTGGTGTGTGATTTATTTTTGTATAGGACTGAATTTATTAGAGATGTATAGAATGGTTTATATATATGTAAGGCCCAGGTCTCCTCTCCATAACACCCCTTCACCCTCCTGTTCCGTTGTTTATAACAGCGGGAATAGAACCTGAAGTGCATGTAATTTTTGCTGTTATATTTAATGGAAACAATTAAGGAGCTATGTATCCCTATGGGGATTGGAAGGTGAACGGAGAAGCTTCTGTTCACCTTCCATCTAAGTTTCCATTATTCTCCTCTAAAACAGAAACAGTTGTGGTGGGATACTAGTTTCCATCATGTCCTTTCATCATTTAAAGTAGAAAAATATCCCTGCAGAAGAATGACAGAAGGAAGCCCCATACATTTTTAAGATAGGTGAAGCATTAGGTGAAGCATTATCGGATTTCAAATAACAACAAAAGGGTCTTTTTCTAATTCCCTATCCCATGTAACATTTTTGTTGAATATAATCACACCCAAAAGAGCCCCCCTTACACTGTATGTTTTTATATGGTTATTTACACATACAGCACACATTCAACATGTAACATTGCACTCACTTCAATAGTATTCATCATGTTAAGGGAACATTTGTATGTATACTTTATACATACTATACAAACACATACATTTACTGTTGTAATGAATAATGTGATTGGACAGAGCCTAAAACCTGTGGTGTTGCCTTATTCTTTGAGCCTATACATGTGACTCTGTCCCATATGAACTCCATCATGATCCCCAGCAGAATGAAATTCACTCTTCCTATGAATATATTCCAAGACAGTTTCCTGCTGTGTAGGGGAGGAAGGGGCTGCTGGGGACTATTAAAGAGTCACAGACATTAAAGGCGGCAGCAGCAGAAGACGTTAAAGGAAACCTACCACCAGAAATAGGTCTGATGGTAGATTTCTCCTGTCTGCCTCTTCCCTAATCTGTAATGTAATTATCCTCTAACATAACCCAACTTGTTAAAAACTTTATTTTAGTAATATGTAATTACTGGGGTGTGTACTAGCTAGTACACGCCCCAGTAGCCTCTGCAGTTAATTTACATATTACTAAAATAAAGTTTTTAACAAGTAAAGTAAGGTTCCAGTGTTATTAAATTACAGATTAGGGCAGAAAGGATGACTCTACCATCAGATACACTTCTGATGGGAGATTCCTCATGGTATTTTTCTTTAAAGAAGATTAAAAGTGCAGTGCTACACAAGCAGGACTTTGCTTAAGCTGCCACCCTGAAGCCAGAGGCACTGCGTTCTGTAATTTTTGATGTAGATGATGTACTTTCTTTTTAAATATTTTTTGCCTTAAAACACAGCAACATTATTAGAAGATGTTTTAAATGCAAAGAATGCAATATGCAATTAGTATGAGGTAAATTATAGCAATGAAACAAAAAATACAGATAGCATAGTCATAGTCCTTCAATCATCAAAATTAAGCATGATAAACCAGGCATATTTACTTATAGATCAATGCATTGTGACTGTGGCAATCTTATTTTATTTATTTGCACTTCAAGCTCACTGCACCAGTGTTAAGGGAGCAGGGGCATGGTGAGACAGTGTAACAGTGTGTAAAGCAAGATCACAGGGGCAAGGGTAGACCATCAGGCTCATTAACATAATTTTAGTTGATTTCAGAAGGAAGAAGGCCATAGATAACAAAGACAGTCACTGAGTCCCTGGTTTATCATGCTTGATTTTGATGAAAGATTTGATTGATTTTGCTGGTAGATCTCACTTATGACTTGAATATTCGGTGGCCACGTTGTTACATTAGGGCAGCCCATGTGGACAATCCTATTATATCATCTGTTCAAAGTAAGTCCAGCTTCCCCAAACCCCAGAAAACAGAAGGTAGTCAATTGTAGCCAATAAAAGAGGAGCATGGACGCAGATATCACTCTCTGATATTCATATTCATAAAGACATGGTTTGTCATTCTGAGATAACTCTTTTATTACATATTGCATTCATTGTTTAACTCTACATTAGTCAAGGTAGATATTACTCAGTGCTGTTCAATAAATATTCGTACGATGGCGAGACACAAATATTTTCATGCTTGTGCAGTCACTCTAAATATAAAGTAAAACAGTAAAAGTCTTCTGTGACCACAAAGACTAAGACAGGATTTGTTCTAGTTTCAATTACCTTTACAGGAGTTTCCAAAATCCCAAATCCTAAATTCTCAGAAATTACAAATGCTTTTGTGATCCAAGTAGTGATGGTATCTGGTACAACTTTGTCAATTTGTAGAGAAGTTTGTCGTCTAAAAATAAAGGAAAAGAATTAGCTTTTACATTATGGACCAAACAACAATTAGAATATACAATTGTGTCTGACTATTCATGCATAAAACACACTGATTTTACCTTGTTTCAATATTCTCCCAAATCCAAGTCTCAGGAAAATATGATCTGATACGAGATCCACCAAAATCAACAGAATTCCAGGTGGGCAAAAAGTCTGATCTAGGGTATGTTTTAACATCTGTAACATAAACTAAGTTATTTCTGAAGTAAAATACATTTCTAGATTTTTAATTCATTCTTAAAGGGGTTGGCCACTTTTCCTCATGTTTTTGTAATGTTTGTCTAAGTGTGGGGTGCAGGATATTAGATAATCTACCAATATACATCTAGCACCACTTTATTGATATGTAAAGAGAAGCTTCCTGTCTACAAAATGGCTGCAAATTGAGGGTCATGTGATCTCTATGTGTCTATGAGCAATATGACTAACCCTCCCTTTCTGTGGTTGGCTCACCACACAGGTAACCTTGCGCCTGCGCAGTGAGTTGTACACACTTGCAATGAGCCTTGTTAGAAAGGGCAGAGATGGTGCACATGTGAAGTTTGCTGTGAGGCGCATCGAGCCGCCAAGCAGTTAATTGCGTGGGTGTGGGGCTTACCGCACAGGCGTGAGCTTTCCGGTGCAGCATGCCAACGTCAGAAAGGGAGGGTTAGTCACTGGGAGGATGTGGGAGGGGAAGAAATTGAATATCAACGAGCGGGGGCCAGACTGAGTGTTATTCTAATTACTCAGCGAAGGTTGTGATTTATATAACAGCATCACTCCAGGACTTGAGCAAGACTTCTTGGCAGAGAGCCAGGTAAGCTTTAGCTGTGGATATTACACAAAGGGAGGGGAACTCAGTTGGGAAAGTAAGTGTTATGGAATGTACTATGTAGGGCCTATTGGGATCTGTCACCAGTGAAATTCAGCCTTCTGGTGACAGGTTCCCTTTAAAAGGGTTATTCCCATTTGAGGAAATAAATGTTGTTGTTTAGGTGATGAAAAGTAATTCTATTTTCCAATATAAATGTTCAGATTTCTATCCACTAGAAATAAACTTAATGATAATAATAATAATAATAATAATAATAATAATAATAATAATAATAAAATATTTCTATGACAGCAACAGAGATCTAGAAAACTGAGAGGAATTGATACTGAATTATTTTTCATCATACAAACAATAACATTAATTTATATTATATTCATGAATACTATCAGAAGGTCCTGGCAGGGCGATTGCTCATGGACAGTTAGAGGTTACATGACTCTCCATCAGCGGCCACTCAATTGACAGAAATGTCTGGCTGATGAAATAAAAGACAGGAGGCTTTACTTTACATATCAAGTAAGCAGTGCAGAACTTTTAATAGATGTATATTGGTTAAGTTACCTAATACCCTGCCCCCTAAACATACAGATACCTTACAAAAATATGTAAGGTTACAGTATTTACTATAATTTCAGTTGAACATTGCATATATATTTACCTAAACTACATATCTTTTTATTATTATTATTATTATTATTATTATTATTCAGCATAATTTTATTTTGGTAAGACTGATGAGTTTTGATTGTTACTAGCACCGAGCATTTTCCAAAGGATACCATGAGATTCATATATACAATATATATTTATATTAGACAATTTATCGATTGTCTCTCCCTCTTCAGAGTATAAAACTTTTAATAAAAGTCTTTCAGAGCTAGAACTGTCAAGCTAATTTTAACACTTACATAAATCAAATTCGTCTTCTTTTTCAAGGATGGCATCAGTAAGGACTCCAATATTACACCGCTATAAAATAGAATTGCAGAATGACTGTGAATTTCTTCTATAGAACACATTATATGTTTGTAAATTCTTTGAAGAGTTGGTTAGCCCTATATGCAATAACATACATAAAGGGTTGCATTTTCCCCTAATGGGTGCTTTAAAAAATTCCATGCCGTGTCTTCATTTGTTTCAAGAATGTCTTATACCAATATGTCCTTTGGACCATCCAAAATCGCAGACAATTTTAGGTACCGTAGTAGTCCTGGAGAGCCTGGAAAAACTACTGGAAAACTACTGTCCCCCTGTACGTCCATGTGAACTATACTAAACCTCTGTATTTGTCACTTTATTTTATGCTACGACTAAGGACTGCAAAAGTCTGAAACGCGACGTTACGTGCACATTTTCTAAATTAAAAAAATAGACTTTAAATATTTTTCCCTGTCTGGAATGCAATGTAAATGCAACCTGCATTGTAAAAGCTGATACAATTTTTTCTATTACTATTGATACTACTCCTCTGACCCATATACTGTCATACAACTACTTCATAGATTATAAGCTCTTGTAATATCCTATTTTGTTTTATATGCACAGTATTGTGGAATATGACGCAACTATATAAAGATTTATTTATTATTTATTTACAACTTATTGCACGTGAATTCATGTGTACTTTATTCACTACATTCATGAACTTAAGATTCTATAATGAACACTAACTACTAATTTAATGTGAGTATTATTAACCACTACTTGCGTCATAATGTTAAATATATAACATGGTTAAACTGTCTTCATGTTCACTATTACATAATGCTGATTGCAAAGGAGCAGGAACCCTGCGGTAATTGAAAGCCATAATCCTACTGTAAGGGCCACCGTCAGTGTTATTGTGTCTGTATGTTGCAGAATGCATAATGGGGTAGCTTGATCGAATCTATAGACTTGGCTTGATCAGGACCACTGTATACAGTTGGGCTCCTTTTCTATGCAAAGATGATGCTATTTATATTAATCATGTTATACAGTAGTCTTTGATTATACAGTAGTATTATTTTCTATTGTCCATTGAGTTGTTATGATCAGATATACTGGAGATCAAAATTAGAGAACACAATTTCCTAACTTCCTAAATGTCAAGGTCATTGTGTATTCCTAGGGGAATATATCCTAACTTGTTTAAAATAGCAGAATTTTAAGCTTATTTTTTAAATTGTATATATTCTAAAGCACATAATAAAAATGTAAATGAGATTTTGGAAAAGAACACTGATCAAAATTAGAGAACACATTTTCACTGACTTTGCAAAAATGGTGTGCAGTTCTAAAGTGACTGAAACCCTCTGTATGAGGTTGTCTAGATGAAGGCCTAAGGGGTGACCCTATTAGCCATAGCAAGAGAAGTTAGTTGTTACAAGTCTGTGAGCTGTCTAATATAACAACCTTACAAACTCACTGAAGTCCCCAAAGAAGGCTAGTCACCCTCGCAAGACAAATGCAAGAGAGGACAGTATAATGCAAAGAATCTCCATGGGTAATCATTTCAATACTGGAACTGGAGTTGCTTGCCAGTTGAGTAATAAAGTCATACAGTGTCTCCATGTTAAAAGTATTTGGACGTAAAGCCCACTGTGCAGTAACATGATTGACAGGAGAAATGGTCCACAGTTCAGTTCATGAAAGTAAGCTTAATTTATTTGGGTATGATAGTGTTTAAAAAAATCATTGAGAGGTGATGGAGGAAGTGTTATAGTTTGGGGAATGTTTCTGCAGCAGGAGTTGGACGTCTCATAAAGCTACATGGCAATATAGGGAAAGCGTATATCTGAACATTCTTCAGAAACATGTGGTACCTTCCTTGTGTTCTTCACTAAGTCAGAAAGCAATTTTAATGCAGATAATGCCCCGTGACACACAGAAAAATGGGTAGAGCAGTTCCTAGAAACAGAAAACTTTGAAACAATGAAATGGCCAGCCCAGAGTCCTTATCTAAACCCAATAGAAAATCTATAGAAACTCCTTGGTGACAAAGTTATGGCCAAGAAACCCACAATAGTCACAGAACTGTGTAAGAGACTGGAAGAAGAGTGGCCCAAAATCCCACCAGAGCAGTGTGAGAGACTAGTGAGTCCTGTGAACGCAGATGTACTCATGTAATTCAAAGCAAAGGCCTGTGCACTTCCTACTGTTTTGTAACTGTTGTAATCTTCAGAAAATAAAAATATACAGTCATTGCTGTTCTCTAATTATGATCATCACATTTTTTTTTACAAAATAAAGGTTTTATGTTGATATACTTTGGTCATTTTGGAAAACACGGTTCCAGTGGCATGGTGTACCCGTCACAAAAAATCCATCTAATGTTGATCAATGGAGATTACATTATTTCCAGAAAAAAGCCCATAGCTCTCTTATTTTGATCTCTAGTATATTTAAAAATATGTTTCTGAAAATTTTTCTAAATTAGTTTCAAATATAATAATAAATCATATTACCTCAAAAACTTGCTGAGGACTGGTGACACGCATTGTATTAATTGTGTTATAGTCTCTCAATTCATCAGATACCTGTATCAAAGCAGCATACAAAGAGTTATGATAAAAACACAACCTTCTAAAATACAAAATCACTCTCCACTTTAAAAGTCAAAAGTCCCAGAAAACAAAAGGAAAAATAACTGATTACCCCATCAGGCCTATACGGCTATGTCCAGAATATGTCCACTATCTTGAAAACTGCCACATAAGAGAAGATTTTTCATTGGATCAAGGAACATATCAAAGAAGACCAGAATTGTCTCAGAATCGATTTACAAAAACTTGATTTGTAATATCTATTGCGGTTCAAAATTGCAATAAGAAGTTGGAATATTGTTGCAAAACTATTTGACATGTTCAATGTGTTGTTCACAGTGAATCCAATTAATATGAAACCCCATGTCCTTGATTCAACATTGTGGCTTTCAAGATGGTAGCCATGTTCCTGACAGGCCACCGTACCCATTGCTTGATAAAGCATTCAGATGTCATTTTCACTTTTGTTTCAAAAATGAAAGGTTGTCCTGGAACGTTTTACTTATCCTGGGGTTTCAATTCTGTTTTTCTCATATATCAAATATGCATATGTTGAAATATGTAATAAGCAAAGTTACAATAACTACAATGAAGGGACTCTGTTAGAGAATAAGAAAACGAGCATATGCAATATCATATTATATTTATCAGCCAAAATATTGTAACGCCAACAAGTTACAATGCAGCAGATTCCTAGATATTAGTCCACAAATAGGCAGTGATGTGAATGACAGAGATAAAATCCTAATCACAAATTTACAATTTAATATAAAATGTTCTTACCCGTTTTGTAGTAATTTCTTGTCTGTCTCCAAGTAACATTGCACTTTTATCTAAAACTGAAAGTCCAACCATTGAATTTGGCTCAGTCACATTGATAGTCAGAGACACTTTATCAAATGGGTTGGTTTGGACTTTATTCCATGATACGGAAATCTAAAATTGTAAAAAGATTTTATGACCACTAATTTTCACTAGATTTCATCACATATGGATATTACATGGAATGTACATTGTAGTATACATTTCTTATTTTACATAACCTGCAGAAATTCTGAACTTTTGATATCATACCATGAGCTTTTTTGTAAGTAAAATAATATCATCATGTGAAGGAGCATTGCACTTAAAATAGCCAGCAAGAAAATAAATATTGTCAACAAAAGAAACACGGTGCAGCTTGGTTCTACAAAAAGTGATTGAGTGCATAGTTCTCTATGTCATATTGTTAATGAAGACTATAAACACATAGAAAACCTAGCCATTATAAGGTAGTTGTGAAATTGTTGGTTATATAAGAGGCTATCACCTAGCCCCTGCACTGACTGGAAAAAACACAGTGCATAGTGCATATTGAAACAGATAGCATTGAAGTGGCAAATGACTTCCCTCCCATTCACTTAAATCCACTTTCTAAGCCAATGAAACAATCTATTTCCATTTAATGCATTATATTTTACAGCATAGTAGTTATTTACCTTGTTTTCAAAGTTTGGATGAACAGTTAGAGTTGTAACATCACTTAGAATTGTCCCATTGTTCATTACATGATACACGATCAGACATGCTTCAGGAGTCCATGAGTTTTGTGGAATGAGTGTTGGAGAAGTAGAGTTCTCAAGTCCAAAATAAACAATATCTCCCCTAGAAACAATCTAAAATAAAAGGAAAATATGATGATATTCAACTTAATATCCTCATTGAATTAAGCTGACTTTATCAATAACTATTTTAATTCAATAGTTAAAGAAGACCCGTCACCAGAATTGTTCCCCCCTAAACCAACATTGCCTGCTGGTAAAGGATTACAAGTACTCCCCATATCACCTAAAATTAGCTGCCAGTGAAGCACTGTACCTTAAACCCTTAATGACCAGGCCCTTTTTAATTTATGCATTTCCATTTTTCAATCCCTACCTTTAAAGATTTATCTTTTTTTTCAAAGTAAAGAGCTGTGTGAGGCTTGGGTTCTGTGTAACAAATGGCTCTTCATAGTGACAGTATTTAATATTCCATGCCGTGTACTGGGAATCAGGAAAAAAAATCCAAATGCAGTGAATTTGGTAATAAAAAGTATTTGCACCCTAAATGACTTACATCCTACATTCTTTGGATGGGTGCGATCACTTGGAAACTACATTTATATAGGTTTTATAATGTTTTCATAAATTTACAAAAATTTAAACCTCCTGTACCAAAAAATTCTTCATTTTGCCATCTTCTGGTGCTAATAACTTTTTCATACAGTATGTATAGAGCTGTGTGTGGAGCCATTTTTTGCAAGATGAGATGACGTTTTCAATGCTAGTATTTTGAAGACTGTACAGTCTTTTGATAATTTTTTAATACATTTTTTACATGTTGTAAAATGTTGAAAAAGTGACGGCTATTTTCTGTAACAGAGTTAAATACCGGGAATAACTATTATTATATGTTGATAGATCGGATATTTTGGAATGCTGCGCTGCCTAACATGTTTAGGATTTTTAATGTTTATGTTTATATCAGTTCTATGGAAAGGGGGTGTTTTAAATTTTTATGTTTTTTACATTTTTTTTCTATTATACTATTCCTGTTTTTAAATTTTTTTTAACGAAGTGTTCTTTAACCCTAAGTTGTCTGATCGATCCTACCATATAATTCCAATGCCCCCTTATTTTGATTTATGATTGCTGGAAATTAAAGGCTCCCATAAAGATATAAGCTCATAAATAATTCAGAACCTAATGTAATGAGGGCCCAACAACCACATGGTGGCAAAACAGTATTGAATTAGATCTGTGTTCAATTTTTGGATTTTTTAATATAATTTTTGTAAAGTGTTTGTAAAAAGAGAAGTACTACAAAAAAAAAACTTTATGTTAAATGTTAATATGAAATCGATTTTAAATTACCTGATATGGTCAAAGAGAAACACCCAGTTATAGTGAAGCAATTGTACTGTGTGTTCCTTCCCTCTAGCGCCAGTAATAAGCAGTGGAGCTTCCAGGTTATCCCTGTTATCCCTGTTGCCATCCAACCAGGCTGCTATACACAGCCATTGCAGCCCACTGTACAGTTAATAGAGATTTGTCACAGATTGCAAAGAAGGGACCCATCACAATAGCAGCCATTATTTATGCTCATAAAATCTTTACCATGATTTTCACTGTACACACTTAAAGTTTACATTGCATAGTATGCAAAAAAATGGTGTGTATATAGACTGTGTATTCATGCAAAGTATGACAGTCTGTCTGTAAACCTATGAACTCCTCCTGCTCCTCTTCCTGCTATTTACACCATACGCCCAGGGCAGCATATATCCATACATATGTGAGGTTTTATACAATAATGTCAAGCAGCAGTCAAAATCCATTAATTATTGCACAAATGTGGCTTGTACAGCCAGCCTTACCATAATGTAGTCATCAGCTAGTATCAGTGGTAAAATAGAGCATCTGTGACTGGCACAGATTTGTGGCTATCAGTATTATGAGATGCATCTGTGGCTGAAATAAGCTGTAACACTAGCACTTGTGTCCGCCTCAGGGAGTTATAGAGCATTTTTAGCTGCCACTGTTTCAGGAGCACCTGTGGCTGCCACTGTTACATGAAGCAAAAGTTTTGTTTGGTTGAACCCAATTTAGTTATGTAGTGGATCTGTGCATGGCATAGGACGCAAAGAGAGGTGACTGGTACAGAAAAGGCTATAATATGGCATATCTGATTATTTCTGCAATGGGTACATTTCTAGGTGTTTTGATAAGTCAGAATGTAATGTTTGCTATATATTTAGAAGTTGAATAAGCAGATGATACAATACCAAGTATTTTATTGCTTCCAGGGGTATGTTGCTCTTTACTTCAAAAGTAAATGGTACTCCAACCTGCCAAAAATAAATGACCTGTTACTGTGGCCCTAATGTTTGATGTTTAGTGTACAGTTCTCATAAAATAATGTTTAACAAATTAGAATGGTGGAAACACTCCACGTAGTGTCAACCTGCTTCATTATTTAAATCACAGTTATATTACGTTTAATACTTTGTAATGAAATATACACGCACAGTATTTTGAACACATTGTCAATTGTACATTTTACCTTTACATTGTGGTTAGTATTTTCTATGTGCAGATACATTTTGCTGGTTGAGGCAAATACATCATCAACGTCTATAGAATTCACACTGTCCAAAAACTCTGCCTATAAAACACAATTTGCGAAGTGAAGCATTTAAATATACTATCTTATTAATGCATATGTACCATTTGTTGATGGTCTGCATAAAGGTGACAATGTATTAAAGGAACATGGCACAAAATAATTGCTTCTAGAGCTCTATCAACTGAGGGTCTTATTACAGCAACTTAATACTGTAGTCATATTTATCCTACCCAATTGCATTTCTGTAAGGGAGTTTTTTGTTAATGTTTCATAATTTAGGGTATAGATTTAATAAATGTAGGTGTAAATTGGTATACAAACTGTATACAAAGTATACAAACTTATGGCCCTTATGTTATCAGATCCAGCTCTTGTTTTCTTGCCCCTATGCTGCGCTCGTCAGGAGTGTAGCATGGGGGCAGGGTAACTCCGATGCTTTCCTCACTAAAGCTGGCGCACGTGATAACATCATCCCGTGTGTCGATTACAGAGCCAATAAGTACAGCAAGTACACACTGAAGCAAAGAAGACGATGGCTGCTGCTTGGTGGGATCAAGGAAAGGTGAGTAAATGTTTGTTTTTCCCAAAAGGGAACATGAGGGGGGCAAAGGCTGCTTGGCACTGAGTTACTTAATATGTTCAGATTTGTGGTTGCTCTCAAATGTAATGGTATTGATGTATAAATGTAACTACTAAACTGCTTGAGTAGATGCATTTATACAGTAAGAAAATGACACAAGGCTGATGTGTCCCTCTGCATAAAGGAGTTTGACACCCCTGCTCTAATACAACCATGGGTAGAGCTCATACAGTAGGTTTATAGTAGTAGTTTTACAAAGAATTTCAAATAATTCTTACCTTGATTTTTAAATGCGCTGTGTCTGCATATAAAGGAATTTCAAATTTTATTTCATTGTTTTTGGGAACTAGATAAGTTAAAAATTGTTGTAATTCTATATCATTTTCGCCCTCAGATATTACATTAAACATTCCATCTGTGAAAAACATTTTAGATTGGGTAACTGTCACGGAAACTTTATTCCTTCGTTCTTCTGTGGTCAAATCTTTCCCGTCATATCTCTGAATCTTAAGCTAAGATAAAGATTTAGGAAAAGCATACAAAAAATATATTAATCAAATGAAGGATACTTTCAAGTCTCTAACTCTATATTTGAACTGGAACAAAAAAAGTTACTGTTATCACTGTTAGATACTGTGCTGATTGATTTCATCTCTTAGTAAGAAAACGATCAACCCTTTCCTTTGAAGGAAAAAAGATCTATATTTTCAATGCAGTTCAAGAAATAGAATCAGGGCTCTGGAATTTTTTCTCAATTACTGTTGTTAATAATTATAGGTGAACAAAAAATTTTAAAGGGGTATTTCCACAAAGACAAGTTTCTTAAATATACTCAGGATAACAAAATAACACATTCTTTTTTTCACTCTCATTAACAAAAATCCAGCATTTTGCACATATAATTCCAACCTGTCTCTATCAGACCTGGTGTACACAATTTTAGTTGTCCCTAGACACGACCCTGTAACATCTGAGTTTAGGGTCGGCAAATATCTTGTTCTCCTGTCTGGTGCTGAGCTGAGCTCCACTCACTTCCTGTTGGCCAGTTTGTAAGGAAAGTAAAACTACAGACAGATAAGGTCTCTATCCAGGGGAGGGAGAGGCACACCAGATCTGACAGTATGTGTTATATGTGAGATATAGCAGAGCTTTGTATGTTATGGGTGTGATAGTAGAGTAATGTGTAATATGCATTTCCTGGATCTCATCATCTCTGACCTGTCTCATCTCTTGTTATGTGTCAGATAGTAGTACAGAAGCTAAATAAAAGTGTATATAAACCTGCACTGCACTGACAATCTAACCACATTTATCAGCACACAGCACACAGGGATCACAATGCAAGCCCCCGCCCACACTATGAAATATTACACTGACCAGTCAAGAGAGTGATAGGAGCTAAAACAGCAATAGAACTGAGTAAAAATGTAAAGTAAGGGGTTAAAAATGATCTTTATTGTGTAAACATCACTATGGGATTACAATTTGAGAATTTTCTTTCAAGTACAAACCTCTTTAATAGTAGAGGGGTTAACTACTTTACTTAATAGCCTTATATGACATATACAGTAGTATACTAGTGTGTGTGGTGTCTGGGGAGATGAGTTCCATATGTCTTTTGTATATGTGTTGTGTATCATCACATAAAGTCTACACCAACTTCCCAACCACTTATATATTATCCTGCTGTTTTTACATCTCCTACACAGAGATTTGTGCTTTCATGATAGAAGAGAGAGACATGCCACACAGTTGTTGTTTGAATGTTACTTATACTGTACATATAAAATGAGATTTTGAGATTTTATGATGATCAAGGTCATTGTAAAATCAATAACATTATAATCAAACTTACATAAGCAGTGAAGTTCAGTGTAGGTTTCAACACAGTAGGATAGTTGTAAAACTCAATGAAGTACTCTTTGTCAACAACATAGACACTGGAGGTTTCATTTAGTGATATACCTACAGCAGAATAATAGAGTTTCACAAGCATAGTTTTATGCTTCATTGTATATAAAACATTGAATCACAGGTAATTTAGCTTTAACTACTAATAAGTAATGTTTTAAGTAATTTCAAAACAAGACTGTAGAAAACAATAAACATTTAGTACAATTATGAGACACAAGATTGAAGAAATAGTCAATAGAAATAAACTAATCAATGTTAGTTTATCGCAGCAAATCTGCCCTGTGTGTACCTTTACCACATGAAAGGTCCTATTAGACTGCACTATGCAAGGCTGGATGAGAAGTGAACAGTAATAAATGCATTAAAGGGATTGGCCATTTTACTTGTAATGTGTGTGTAAGTATGGGGGGGAGGATATTAATTAATTTAACAATATACATCTATTATAAGTTCTCTTGAAATGTACGGTAAGGCCCCTAGTTCAGAAATGTTTTTACCTCATCAGCCAGACACTCTTGTCCATAAAATGATTGGAGAGGGGGGGGGGGGGGGGCATGTGATCCTAACTGTCCAATCTACCTTCCAGGACCTTGGGACAGTAATCTAAGGCTATCCTGCATCCTTGCCCTACCCCTCGCAAGCAGTGTTGGTCTCAGCTGCAAAGCACCCTGGTTGCCACTGCAACTTTAATAAGTGTCATCTACAAACAAAGGCCAAATCAGGAGGCAATATCAGGATGGACTAGGAAAGCAGGGACATTATTCATCCAGCAAACAGGGCAATCACCTGTAAACAAGCAAGGGGTGTGACAGGAAAAAGTGAACAAATCTAAAACTACAGGAAAAAGGGATATTTAGAAAAAAGCTACAGGTCAGAGAGACAGGTAAGTAGAGGTTGATATAAACAGCTAGTCAAGTGCTAAACAATAAGTTGCAAGCAAAAAAGGAGTTGGTCAAGTGAAAATATTTTGGGAAGGGGTTGGAAACTTAGACAATGGGGCACATGTAACTTTGTTTTTAAGCTTGGCTTTTCCATTTGTTTTTGCAAAATTTTTGCCGCTTCTGCAATTTTGTTTTTTTTTTGCTCCTAAGAGAGTCTCTGTTCAAAGTTCACCATGGTCTAGTTTTCTGAAGTGTTCCCTGAGCTATCAATTTATTACAGATGTCGAAGTTACAACTTTTTAATCAAAAGTCACCAAAAAGCCGCAAACTTGGTACAAATCAACATCTGCTCTTGCCAGGCTTTGGAAATTGCTTAGAGCTGTTTGCGGCTTTTGGGGGACTTTTCTGTGACTTTTGTTCAAAAAGTCACACATTTACTAAAGACCTACACTCTTTAGAGTATTAAAAGGGCAAAACTCCTAAGACACATCTGACCAATAGAAAGGCAGAAAAAGAAAAAAGCCGGGAGCACAAAGCCAAATCTAAGGTACAGCTGTGCAGCAGGTGCGTATAGTAACCTTTAGGTAACAGTTCTTCAAAATGGGCTATGTTAGTAGTAACTCATAAAACCACATGAAATAAGAGATAATCATTCCAAATTAATGTTGTTCAATAGGCTGCATTACAGTATCCATATACAGTATCCAACAGATACATTGTTATGAAGTGCATGCGCACTATAAAACTCAATAAAAGATAAAGGTGTTTTAGGATTAATATCAACTTTATGGGGGAAATGTTAACACAATTTAAGGTTTGACAAAGCCCACATTGAGTATGTTTAGTTTTGAAATCCTTATCTATCTAGTT
Organism: Engystomops pustulosus; assembly: GCA_019512145.1. Lineage (NCBI taxonomy): Eukaryota > Metazoa > Chordata > Amphibia > Anura > Leptodactylidae > Engystomops > Engystomops pustulosus. The sequence goes on from CM033643.1 coordinate 95,993,874, forward strand.
GATTAACACATGTACATATATTCCCTTGTTACTTGGAAAGTAACAAAGTGATGAAAATTGATCTGGAATGATTGTCTATGCAAAATACATTTTTCACAGAATTTTAGGGCTAGCAATATAATTTTAGGCTATACTATACTGTTAGAAATTGACTAAGCAATTCATCATCTCTTTGATGAATCACTGAGATCAACTTTATAAAGGAATGCATATTTTTGTTGAAGGTGCAAGAACTTAACAGAAATCTACCATCAAAATAAAGCCTGATAAAGCAGGGACACCTACTTATATAATACCGCTTTGTGGTCACTTAGAAATTTCTTTGTTTTTTTAAATAAAACCACTGGACTATATTTTTTATCCATTTTGCAACTCATTTGAAAAATAAATGTATGATTTTTCATGGAAAACACAAAATTGTCTGGATGTCTAAACTTTTGAGCGGTAGTGTAGATCCAGACACCCTGAACACTGCTATATTCTTATATTTATCATCCATGGCCTCCCTCGTTCTAAAACCAGGTGTGCCTTATAATCTGGTGCGCCTAATAGTCCAAAAAATATGGTAATCATTTAATATTTCATGCAAAGCAGTAGGAAGATGATAAAAATTGTAAATGCTGTAAATAAAAAACTAGAAATGAGAGGACGAAGAGTGTCATTTCCATTAACTTAAGAATCTTAAGATCTCAGGTGAGTGAAGATCTCAGGTGAGGGAAAATCTCAGGTGAGGGAAAATTAACTGGGGCTGTGTGACAGAAACTGTGGCGCTCCATGGTTAGAAAGGGGACTGTGAAAAATATTCATAAATTATGTATGTACTCTCATATATATATATAAAATATATATAATTCTATTCAATATCCTAAAAAGAACGGCAAAAGACTACACTTTACTCCCAGCTCATACAGTAAATTTACCTGTAAGATCCTCGGTAACCATGACAACAACATCCACTGGACCACCAAATGTTAAACTCTCACGATTTTTATCTTCATACCTCATGAGCTTCTTCAGTTCTAGGTCAGTGAAGCTAAACTTTGAAACACCATTGATCTATGACAAATGATGATACAAGCACAGATAGAAATAAATAAGGGTCACACCTAGAGTTAAAACTGGATCTTGTCTACAGTTGTGTCTATTGAAGAATCAGTGAACAATCACTTTTGAGATATGGAATATGACACTTGGATGAATGTACATTGTTATTTCATGTGCATGGCCTCTGCTCTAAAATGGCAATATGCAATACAATGACTACAACCATCAAACAGCAGTATTTAATTTTATATATATATATATATATATATACAGGCGGTCCCCTACTTAAGGACACCCGACTTACGGACAACCCATAGTTACAGACGGACCCCTCTGCCCACTGTGACCTCTGGTGAAGCTCTCTGGATGCTTTACTATAGTCCCAGACTGCAATGATCAGCTGTAAGATGTCTGTAATGAAGCTTTATTGATAATTCTTGGTCCAATTACACCAAAAATTTTGAAACTCCAATTGTCACTGGGGCAAAAGAAAAAAAATTCTCTAGAACTTCCATTATAAAATATACAGTTTCGACTTACATACAATGTAGTATAAAATGCTTACTGCATGCCGCCATGTAGTGTATAATACATACAGCACTCCGCCATGTAGTATAAAATGCTTTCTGCATGCCGCCATGCAGTATAAAATGCACACAGTGTGCCAGCTGAGATGCATAAAGCATGCCACCATGAAGTACAAAATGCATACAGCATGCCGCCATTTATTACAAAATACATACAGAGTGCCACCATGTAGTATAAAATGCACAGAGTGCCTCCATGTAGTACAAAATGCATACAGCGTGCCGGCATATAGTATAAAATGCATACAGAGTGCCACCATGTAGTATAAAATGCATACAGCGCACCGCCATGTAGTATAAAATGCAAACAACTTACCACATGTAGTATAAATACATGCAGCGTGCCACCATGTACTATAAAATGCATACAGAGTCCCGCCATGTAGTATAAAATACATACAGTACACTGTCGTATAGTATAAAATTTATACAGTGTCCCTCCATGTAGTATAAAATACATACAGCGTGCAACCATGTAGTATAAAATGTATACAGAGCACCGCCATGTATTATAAAATGCAAACAACCTACCCCATGTAGTATAAATGCATACAGCGTACACCATGATGAGAGCAAGCAACTAACCTCATAGTGTGCATGTGGCCAGCATTCATGGAGCTGCTGCTGCTGCACGGGCAGCAAGAAGAGGACCTGGGGAGGGAAACGTGAGTTTAGTTTTTTATACCGGAGTATAAGCCGAGCGGGGATTTTTCAGCAGAAAAATTGTGCTGAAAAACGTGACTAATACTTGAGCATGTACAGTGAGTACATTTGACACAAATATGAATATAGGGATAAAAATAGGGATAAATATTAAAATTTGTGAATACTATAAAGAAAGTCCAATTAGTCATGGGTTGAACCTAGCATAACCGACTCTAATCACCCTTCTTGTGATATTTATTTTCTTTTGCAAGGATCCCCGTGGAAACTTAATAGAGCAATGGCAAGAAGAAATTGCTGAATTAGGAGTTGTGTCAAATGCGTTCCAACTAAGTGATAATCCACCACTTGGAGACTGGTCAATCAAAGTAAAACTGCATGTGAGTATGCTATTCTGTAAATGTTAAAGTCTTACTGTGCTTCTCCGAAAATAAGACAGTCATTCAAAATTATCTGGGATGAGGGGCTAGGGAAGAATCTGTTAGCCCCAAAGCGGGATAGCAAAGATACAGACTGAACACAAAGCTCAGCGTTCACTCTAGGACCAGGAGCCCGGGACGATGGTAGCGTAATGCAAAAGACCCGAAAAGAAAGTGGATGAAACGGATCTTTAATTCTCACCCAGAGACCAGTCATCAAATGTGGAGACTTTATTATGTCATAATACAGCAACGCGTTTCAGCTCCGAACCAAGGCTTTCATCTGGAATGACACTGTTTAACATACAAAAGTGATATATAGACAAAAAAAGCCCGGGGGTACATGAACAAATAACGTGAGCCAGGGGGGGCTAAAAAAGTATACTTAACGGCTGGTCAAAATATCTAAAACAATTCTGCAAAATATTTTGACGTAAAATAGAAGTCACATAAAATATAAAGTATAGAGGGACTTCCGTGACTTCTTAAAAACTGATAATAATGAAGCTAAAAAGAAGAATACATAAAATAAATAAATATGATCATACTTATCCTTGTGCCAGTCTAAGTCTGAAGAGATACCAAATACTGATGCATAAGTTAAATGCGCGATCCGCAAACTATGCATCGCATAGAGAATCAAAAAGGGGCAAGCGAACGTCATCACCTCATTAGGACCCATTGGGCTTTAGCGTATTTAGTTTATAATCCAGTAGGACTCTCTTTGATTGACAGTCCTGACCTGATCAGACACCTTCTCGGATATTTGTTCAATGTTACTCTAATATGGTAAAATACCCCTCCGTGTTCCAGAAAAATATGTCTAGAGCTGAAACGTTGCTGTTTTAAGCCATAATCAAGTATCCACATTTGATGACTGGTCTGTGAGAATCAAAGTGCGTTCCATCCTCTTTCTTCTGAAGTCTTTTGCATGAAAATAAGGCAGTGTAATTTATTAAGATACTGTAGTCGTGCTATCACATACATCAGCATAACCATCTGAATTCCATCAAGAAAGTCTTATGACTCTTCCATGTACAATAATCTATGTTACATTTAACAATCCCAGTATTTATGAACAAAAAGCAAGATTTTTATTTAAAGGCCATTACTGTATATCATAGTATCATAGTATATAAGGCTGGAAAAAGACGCAAGTCCATCAAGTCCAACCTTTAAGAATTAAATAAATGTTTTATCCCCATAACCCAACTTGACTGTGTAAACCCACTACAAGGTCATTAATAAAAATATTAAAAAGAAGTGGCCCCAATACTGACCCCTGTGGCACTCCACTGGTAACCTCAACCCAATCTGAGAATGTGCCATTAATGACGACCCTCTGTTTTCTATCACTAAGCCAATTACTTACCCAAATACAAATGGTTGGACGGAGAGTGTTTGTGAACAGCAGTTTTGAGCTCTTTTATATCTTTATTTTTGAAGCTTGAAATGTGGCAAAAGGTAGAAAAGTTCCAGGGCGCTGAATACTGTCGCAAGACACTGTGTAGTATTGGGAGAGGGGTCACGTGGCGCCTTAGGGTGGGAGACGTGATGGTATTGCAGATAGGGGGGTCTAAGGTTGGATGAAGTGGGTAGGAAGAAGATTTGTGGAGAGCTGCGGCATACCTTGTGACACGCAGTGAAGCCTGCAGTCCAATATTGAAGAAGGCGGAAGTCAAAAACACAGGTTGGTAAGTGCGCGCAAGGCACTGTGTACAGTGGTGACTAAAAGTATTGGCAACCCATGCAATTCTGTCAGATAATACTCAATTTTTTCCAAAAATGATTACATCCAGAAATTTGTTAGTATTATTATCTTCATTTAATTTGTCATTAATGGAAAACCACAAAAAGAATTGTCAAAAAGCCAAATTGGATATAATTCCACAGAAAACATAAAAAGGGCTAGACAAAAGTATTGTCACAGTTTGAAAAACCATGTGATGCTTCTCTAATTTGTGTAATTAACAGCACCTGTAACTTACCTGTGGCACCTAACAGGTGGCGGCAATAACTAAATCACACTTGCAGCCAATTGAAATGGATTAAAGTTGACCCAACCTCTGTCCTGTGTCCTTGTGTGTACCACATTGAGCATGGAGAAAAGAAAGACCAAAGAACTGTCTGAGGACTTGAGAATCAAAATTGTGAGGAAGCATGAGCGATCTCAAGGCTACAAGTCCATCTCTAAAGTCCTGAATGTTCCTGTGTCTACCTTGCAAAGTGTCATCAAGAAGTTTCAAGCCCATGGCACAGTGGCACCTCCATAGATGTGGACGCAAAAGAAAAATTGACAAGAGATTTCAATGAAAGATAGTGCGGATGGTGGATAAAGAACCTTGATTAACATCCAAACAAGTCCAAGCTGCCCTGCAGTCCGAGGGTACAGCAGTGTCAACCCATACTATCTGTCGGCTACTGAATGAAAAGGGACTGTATGGTAGGATACCCAGGAAGACCCCACTTCTTACAAAGAAACATAAAAAAGCCAGGCTGGAATTTCTCAAAACTTACCTGAGAAAGCCTAAAACGTTTTGGGAGAATGTTCTCTGGTCATATTAGACAAAAGTAGAGCTTTTTGGGAAATGGCATCAACATAGAGTTTACAGGAAAAAGGCCTTCAAAGAAAAGAACATAGTCCCTATAGTCAAACATGCCGGAGGTTCCCTGATGTTTTGGGGTTGCTTTGCTGCCTCTGGAGTCTGAAGACTACCAAAAAATTTTGCAGCATAATGCAGGGCCCAGTGTGAGAAAGCTATGTCTCCCTCAGAGGTCATGGGTCTTTCAGCAGGACAATGACCCAAAACACACTTCAAAAAGCACTAGAAAATGGTTTGAGAGAAAGCAACGAAGACTTCTAAAGTGGCCAGTGGTCAGAGTCCAGACCTGAATCCCATAGAACACCTGTGGAGAGATCTCAAAATTGCAGTTTGGAGATGGCACCCTACAAAGAAGTTTGCCAAAGAAGAATGGTCTAAAATTCAAGCAGAGCCTTGTAAGAAATTCATTGATGGTCACCGGAAGCGGTTGTTCACAGTTATTTTGTCTAAAGGTTGTGCTAACAAGTATTAGGCTGAGGGTGCCAATACTTTTGCCCAGCCCATTTTTGGAGTTTTGTGTAAAATGATCAATGATTTGACTTTTTTTTCATTCTCTTTTGTGTTTTTTCATTACAAGCTAAATAAATGAAGAAATTAATATTAAAGAATTTGTGATTGCAATCATTTTCTGAACAAAAAATAATATTATCTGACAGAATTGCAGGGGTGCCAATATTTTTGGCCACCACTGAATATCACATACATATATGCATAATACAGACATATATGCATTTAAATGAATAACAGACATATATACACACATATATATGGGTAACATATATATACAGTACAGACCAAAAGTTTGATAGCATCAAAACTATGAATTAACACATGTGGAATTATATACTTAACAAAAAAGTGTGAAACAACTAAAAATATGTCTTATATTCTAGGTTCTTCAAAGTAGCCACCTTTTGCTTTGATTACTGCTTTGCACACTCAGGTAGATACATAGCAGTCGCAAAAACCATCAAGCGCTACAAAGAAACTGGACACATGAATACCACCCCAGGAAAGGAAGACCAAGAGTCACCTCTGCTGCGGAGGATAAGTTCATCTGAGTCACCAACCTCAGACATCGCAGGTTCACAGCAGCTCAGATTAGCAGATACAGCTCTACAACAACTGTTCAGAAGAGATTGTGTAAAGCAGGCCTTCATGGGAAAATAGCTGCTAGGAAAGCACTGCTAAGGACAAGCAGAAGAGACTTGTTTGGACCACAGAACACAAGTAACGGACATTAGACCAGTGGAAATCTGTGCTGTGGTCTGATGAATCCAAATTTAAGATCTTTGGTTCCAACCACTGTGTCTTTGTGGGATGCAAAAAAGATGATGGAATGGACTATACATGCCTGGTTCCCACCGTGAAGCATAGAGAAGGAGGGGTGATGGTGAGGGGGTGCTTTGCTGGTTGGGGATTTATTCTACATTGAAGGTATACTGAACCAGCATGGTTACCACAGCATCTTGCAGTGGCATGCTATTCCATCTGTTTTGCGTATAGTTGGATTATCATTTAGTTTTCAACAGGCAAATAGCCCAAACACACCTCCAGGCTGTGTAAGCACTATATGACCAAAAAGGAGAGTGATGGAATGCTACGCCAGATGACCTGACCTCCACAGTCACCAGATCTGAACCCAATCAAGATGATTTGGGTCAGCTGGACTGCAGAGTGATGGCAAAAGGGCCAACAAGTGCTAAGCATCTCTGGGAACTCCTTCAAGACTATTGTAAGACCATTTCAGGTGACTACCTCTTGAAGCTCATCAAGAGAATGCCAAAGAGTGTGCAAAGCAGTAATCAAAGCAAAAGGTGGCTACTTTGAAGAACATAGAATATAAGACATATTTTTAGTTGTTTCACACTTAGAAGTATATTATTCCACATGTGCTAATTTATAGTTTTGAAGCCTTCAGTGTGAATTTACAATTTTATTGTCAGGAAAATACAGAAACTCTCTTTACAAACTCTCTTAAACATAGACATATACATTTAAGCGGGATAGCCTTGCATTATGCAATGGCCCTGTGGGGATGGGGGCGTATATCTACGTAATCAAGACCAAAGTTCTGGACACCTCATGTACCAAGAGTTTCTACGCTGATTTTCAGGACATAAAATATCTATATAAACTGTCTATACTATATATATGAATTAATTACTATATATATATATATATATATATATATATAGTATATACTATATTCTTATATAGTGCATAGTTGTGTGTATATTTCACATACACACACATATGTATAACAGACATATACACACACATAAGCATAGCAGACATACATAAACACATATGCATATTATAGGTCTGTGTTATGCATATATGTGTGTATACATATGTTTTATGTATGTATGTCACATATATGTCACATATACGCGCATGTATATACATAAATATATGTATGTGAACTGTATAAACAACTTTTAGACACTAACAGTTATTGATGTGGAGGGCACAAAGCAGCCTTTGGATCTTCCTGGTCACTGTATATTCCCCCCTCTCTCTGTTGTTTCTTTCTCAACTTGTTTGCTGAAATAAGACTGTATCTGAGTGAACGGGGCAGATGCTGTTCCTGAAAGACTCCCCCTCAGCGGACCCACCACAGTTGCACTCCCTGCGACCACGATTGTTACGCCTTTGTTCAGAACAATTGTGTCAGCTGGGCACACTGGGTCTAGAAGAGATGCAACATACTTGACTTTTTACAGTATCATACTGGCCAACAAAAGCACAAAAAAATCCTCTGGTGGCTCTACTTGTAGCACTTTTATAATTGGCCTTGAAGATCTAGCAAAAACATTTAAAGTGAATGGAGTAATCATTCAACTTGATGGTCTATATCAATGATGGCAAATCTTTAAGACACCGAGTGCCCAAACTACAACCAAAACCCACATATTTTTCACAAAGTACCAATGCGACAATTAAAGTAGTAACCTGTGGACACCAATGCAGTAGAAAGAAGGAGAAGAAGTTTGGTTATAATTGCAACTTCTGTCTAGGGTTCTGGGCTGCCTGGGACTGCAAGAGGCCTTGAGTCCTGCCTGGCGAACTCTGCGCAGGGGTGATGACAAGAGTGCCCATATAGAGGGTGCCGAGTGCCACCTCTGGCACCCGTGCCATAGGTCCGCCACCACTTGTCTATATTATATAAAATTCCTTACAAATATTATAGATGTTTTGATCTTATTGATGATCCTACATTTTGTTTAACACCTACAGTGTTATCCCATATTTATCAAAAATAGCAAAAACTCCACTGTGTACAGTTTGCCTGTGAAGTATGCAGTGTGCAACAGATTCATGAAATGTGTTGTACATTCTTCATGAAAATCCTGTGCCTCCTGCACTGCTCCCTCAGTGTGCACCAACTTTTTTTTGGTGCACCTTTAATCTAGGGCGTGCGACACAATTCTGTCGGTCGGACTGGTCCGACTGCGCTCAGGAATGCCCCTTTAGATGCAGAATTTTGTGTAGTGTCAGGCATATTGTGTCCACTACATGTTATAAATACACATGCAAGCAGTTTGCACTGAAAAGAATGTGCAAAGTCAGACAGAAAACTGGTGCAAAGGCTTCAATAAATTTTGGCCATTGTCCTTCAATGTGCAAAGACTCACTCACTCCTAGTCATTTTAGTCTAATCTAATTAACTTTTTCCAGGTAAAGTGTCATTAAATGACAGCATATTCTAGTATTTATGTGCAAAATGGAACACCCAGAGAAAAGCCATGTAAACATGAGTTAGAGCATCATGAGCACCATGCAGATAGCATCAGTGCCGGTTTAACGTTTATTGATTCTCCTGATATACTTTTTATATTTAAAAATGTAAAATTACTTTAATTTAACAGGTAATAATCTTTAGTGATTTTCATTTCAACTTTTTATCAAATATTCCAATACTGATATAACAGAATGGAAATTATAGTAATAATAACACTATTTTTTCATACTTTTGTTAGAATTTTGTTCTTTTTTATGTACACCAGATGGCAGTAAAGGCATATGTAAAATTTTGTACTATTATAACATAACGAAAGAGTAAAGAAAATCTAGTTTTTTAATCTTAATGTACTGAATTTTGAATCAGTTTATATCTTGAATCTTCAACTGTTGTTCTGTATATTGCTAGTGTGTTTATTTCTGGAAACATTCCTGTATTTGGTTTTAAACAAAGCTCTTTGGGAGCTAGTTTAATGTGAGTTTGCCTGCCTTTCTCAGGTTAACTTAAAGGGGTGTTCCCATTTAACTCCTTAATGCTCTGTATCCGATATATTGGACGCTAAGCGATGTGACTTAGTGCTCAGATTCTGATATATCGGACGCAGAGCTGATGCCAGCTCAGCTCGAGATTGGAGCTGAACCGGCATCGGGTACACGGGTGCCTGCAGTAACTAACAGCCGACATCCCTGTGAACACCCGTGGTTGGAGTGGTCTGCGATTGCGAGTGTTTAACCTGTTAAATTCCGCGGTCAGCTTGAACTGCCTGTAAAAGTTTGCTGCCCCAGGAGGGCCCCCCCCCCCCCCCCCGCTGTCTTTGCAGATCGTTCCCATGGCAATCCTGAGGTCCGATCAGGACCCCAGAGCTGTCCGCCGGTAGTGCCTGTAAGATGCCGTCTGTGACGTCATCTTAAAGGCACAGTGTCAGTCTGTGCATGTGCATAAGCTGACACAGCTAATATGGTGGACACAGCTAGCCATGGTGGAACTAGTAAAAAAGTTTTAAAAAAAATGTTATTCAATAAAAAATAAATGAATAAAAATGCCCTGGTTAACTTAAAGGGGTGTTCACATTTAACTCCTTAACGCTCTGCATCCGATATATTGGAAGCGATGTGACTTAGTGCTCAGATTCTGATATATCAGACGCAGGCCGAGATTGGAGCTGAGCCGGCATCAGGTACACCGGGTGCCTGCAGTAACTAACAGCCGACATCCCTGTGAACACCCGTGGATGGAGTGGTCTGCGATTGCGAGTGTTTAACCTGTTAAATTCCGCGGTCAGCTTGAACTGCCTGTAAGGGTTTTCTGTCCCATGATGGCCTCCCCCTCCGATCAGGACCCCAGAGCTGTCTGTGACGTCATCTTAAAGGCACAGTGTCAGCCTATGCATGTGCATAAGCTGACACAGCTAATATGGTGGACTCATCTAGCCATGGTGGAACTAGTAAAAAAGATTTAAAAAAAATGTTATTCAATAAAAAATAAATGAATAAAAATGCCCACATCTGATCACTTATCAGAAGACATTCTTTTTCAATTAAATAACACATTTTATTCCCGAACCATGGTCCCTTTGAAAAATGCTCGAGTCTCCCATTGACTTCAATGGGGCTCGTTATTCGAGACGAGCACTCGAGCGTCTGGAAAAGTTCGTCTCGAATAATGAGCACCCGAGCATTTTAGTGCTCGCTCATCTCTAAAAATTATGATAATGACATTTTTTTTTTACTGAGATGGACCTTCTCCAATGAAATCCTTGTACATCTGATCTCTCAATACATATGTATATAATAGGCATTTCAGGATCTTTGAAGGTAACACATTTTATTCCCGAACCATGGTCCCTTTGAAAAATGCTCGAGTCTCCCATTGACTTCAATGGGGCTCGTTATTCGAGACGAGCACTCGAGCATCTGGAAAAGTTCGTCTCGAATAACGAGCACCCGAGCATTTTAGTGCTCGCTCATCTCTAATTATGTTCAATTCTTATCTGGACCACACAAGATAAGTAGATATGTTCATTCTATGTTCCTAGTTAATTCCCATTTCCCACCCCTCCCCTTCCATCTTAAATTCCTTTCTTACTTTACCACCTCCTCACAAATATTTACCACGATTAACATAGACAAAGTTCATACGTTATTGTCTTTCTTATTGAATGTCTGTGCTTGAAATTTTTCCCAATAACGCTCTAAAACCAAAGAAAAAAAATTTGGTTGTTTATTAAACACAATGCAGATAAATTGTAACACCAGTATTTACAGGTTCACACTAACTATTAAAATTTGATGTTACCATTTTCTGCCATTCCTTTAGTTGGTTAAAGCATCAGTGGTTTACTTTGCTACTTCCCCCCCCCCCAAAAAAAAATGCATTTCTTGCCAAACCAAGTGGACTCTGGTGGAAGTGCCAGGTGGGCAGAAGTTGTATAACTTTTTTTTTTTACAGCCCCCCATCCACCTATATGTTTTTTTAAACACATGGACAAGTTCTTTAATATCCATTTTTTTAAATCCTTCATGACAAGCACCACAATCTCATGATAGTTATTTTATTTAAAATCAACAGAAATATCAAACAAAACTGGCTAACTGCTTGCAATGCTGAACATCTGTGTGGTTCATGCTGGTCTTGTTTCTTGCATTTTTAAGCTGTATACTTCATACCAATCATCGACTATAGACATGCTACAGATTCAGAATCTGCAGTTACAGTCCTATTCCATTGTGGATTTTTCATGCAGGATGTGGATGAGATTTGTATAAATCCCATCCAAAACATGGGTACTGTGTTATCGGGACCACTTGCCAAGAATTGCTGTGCTTAAAATGTGAATGCAATTTCTGAACAATATTTTGATGAATATTATTAGAGTTTTTATTGATCTGTTCTATATCCTCTTAAAACTTTTTTCTTTAAGTAGATTATTATAACACATTGATGTGGGCTGTGCACATGCATGTGTTAGTGATCAGTAAACCAAAGATATTTAAGCTTTTTGTAAAGCAGACAAAATTTTGAGCGAAACAGATTTTTATAGAACAGTTTGGAATATTTCTTTTGTTATGGTTGATAGTGTACATCAAAAGACACTAGAGCAAACAATTAACTGGCGCCAGCTGACTTTGTTTTATGGAAAAGGTTAAATTCAGGTTAAAATAATTGGCAAAAATCATAAATAGATGGAAAATGTGATGGCACACACCTTTTCCAAAATGTTAACAATTGGTAGCAGATGTGAGACTTTGAGAAGTAACTGGATAGACAGCTTGCATCAGTTAAATGAGCTTTTCTGTTAAATTTGCAACTTATTTTATAGTCATCACAGTTTTCTTATTGTTACTATGTATGTGGCATATATCCTTTTAAATACATTTTTCAATATAAAATTTTTCAATTTTGTGTTCACTTGTGAACACAACCTTATCAATAACCAGTTACAGCTGTTACATGTAACCCCTGTAAATGTATGGCCCAAAATGTACCTTCTGTTCTAAAAATGTTCTTTCAAGATCTGTATGAGGCACCATACGAGTTACAACATTGTAAAAGTTGATTTCTGCACTGGAATTCTGCTGCCACATTATGTGATAACTCACTATTTGCTGTAGATAAAAAACATGGATGCTGATTTTTTTTTTTCAGCGATATGTGTATGGCAGTGTCATCATTCCCATACACTACTAGGCTACTTTATAGCGCTGTGAATTTGCTGTGCAGAAAAAATGTGAGCCAAATACCCACACAATGGGGCACTTTTACTTACCCTTCCCTGGAGTTCACCGGAGGAACCCCCATGATAGGGGTTAAATTGTGTTTGAGGGCAAATTCATTTAAAAAGAAGCCAAACACATAAAAAATTGAGAGAGATCCATGCAGCAATGTGTGAACATGCTGTACGTTCTGATAGGAAAAACCAGTAGAATTCCTTTTTGCATCTGTCAGACAGTAAGAGTCATTTGCTCAATAAAACAGTAAATCAACAGTCAGATGGCAATTTAGAATTGTTGAATATATAAAAGGGTAACACATTTACATTTTTGTTTTGTAGCAACAACTTCATTATCAAACCTTTACTGTGACTCATTATGGTATGTATGCTTCAATATGCTATCTATACCACTTCTTTCCTAAAAACAAAATAACTGATGTTCATGAATGACACTTTACTTCCAATTCATATTTTGTCTGCACATTAGTTCTACCGAAATTTGAAGTTCTCCTGTCCCTGCCAACACATCATACAATGAAGACAGGTTTATTAGAAGGTACAGTGACTGCTAGGTAAGTTCATTGTCTTCTTGGATACTATTTAATCTGTAGGTTTACATATATAAATTAGTTTTGGGCAACCTCTCAGATTAATAATTCTGCTAAACCGCATTTGGCCGATCTATGTCATCCTCTGGATCACGCTGGGACAATGCCAGCGCAATCCATATATACAGCCTGGTCCCTGCTGCCTCTGCCCGCACTGACAGATGCATTGCATTGCAGTACAGAAGTACTGCAACGTATTGTATAAGGCAGTGATGGCGTACCTTTTAGAGACAGAGTTCTCAAACTACAACAAAGGCCCACTTACTTATCGATGAGTGGCAACACAGGACTGTAATTAGTAATTAGTGTGAAATTTGGATGATCATTGTAGCTTCCCTCCAGGGTCCCATAAACAGGAAAAATTGTCAGGGCCGGAGCAGGAGCTACAATGAAAATCCAGATCTGTCCACACCTTCCAACTCCTCCAGTAGCCCCAGGTAGCACTGTTGCTTTAAAATAGCTCTGTGCACAGCAAGTCTTGGGCTGTCTGGGACTGCAGGAAGATATTTGGAGTCCTCTCTGGTGATGGCCTGGGTGCCCACAGAGAGGGCTCTGAGTGCCACCTCTGGCACCCGTGCCATTGGTTCACCACCACTGGTATAAGGGATCAAGGTATCCCCAGTGTAAGTCCCCTAGTGGGACAATAAAAAAAGGTTAAAGGTTTTTAAAAAATAAATAAAAATACAAAAACACCAATAAAACCTCCTATTCCCTATATAATGGGGCAAATTTACTTACCTGGTCCTGTTGCGATCCCTGATTCGGACTTCCCGACGAGGATGAAGTCCGGCGTGATTCAAGAAGACCGTGCGCCCGGTTGGGAGGAATTTATTCAGAAAGTATATTGGAAATTTGTATAACCTTTCATTATTAAAACAATATACACTCACCGGCCACTTTATTAGGTACACCTGTCCAACTGCTCGTTAACACTTCATTTCTAATCATCCAATCACATGGCGGCAACTCAGTGCATTTAGGCATGTAGACATGGTCAAGACAATCTCCTGCAGTTCAAACCGAGCATCTGTAGGGGGAAGAAAGGTGATTTGAGTGCCTTTGAACGTGGCATGGTTGTTGGTGCCAGAAGGGCTGGTCTGAGTATTTCAGAAACTGTTGATCTACTGGGATTTTCACGCACAACCATCTCTAGGGTTTACAGAGAATGGTCCGAAAAAGAAAAAACATCCAGTGAGCGGCAGTTCTGTGGGCGGAAATGCCTTGTTGATGCCAGAGGTCAGAGGAGAATGGGCAGACTGGTTCGAGCTGATAGAAAGGCAACAGTGACTCAAATCACCACCCGTTACAACCAAGGTAGGCAGAAGAGCATCTCTGAATGCACAGTACGTCGAACTTTGAGGCAGATGGGCTACAGCAGCAGAAGACCACACCGGGTGCCACTCCTTTCAGCTAAGAACAGGAAACTGAGGCTACAATTTGCACAAGCTCATCGAAATTGGACAGTAGAAGATTGGAAAAACGTTGCCTGGTCTGATGAGTCTCGATTTCTGCTGCGACATTCGGATGGTAGGGTCAGAATTTGGCGTCAACAACATGAAAGCATGGATCCATCCTGCCTTGTATCAACGGTTCAGGCTGGTGGTGGTGGTGTCATGGTGTGGGGAATATTTTCTTGGCACTCTTTGGGCCCCTTGGTACCAATTGAGCATCGTTGCAACGCCACAGCCTACCTGAGTATTGTTGCTGACCATGTCCATCCCTTTATGACCACAATGTACCCAACATCTGATGGCTACTTTCAGCAGGATAATGCGCCATGTCATAAAGCTGGAATCATCTCAGACTGGTTTCTTGAACATGACAATGAGTTCACTGTACTCAAATGGCCTCCACAGTCACCAGATCTCAATCCAATAGAGCATCTTTGGGATGTGGTGGAACGGGAGATTCGCATCATGGATGTGCAGCCGACAAATCTGCGGCAACTGTGTGATGCCATCATGTCAATATAGACCAAAATCTCTGAGGAATGCTTTCAGCACCTTGTTGAATCTATGCCACGAAGAATTGAGGCAATTCTGAAGGCAAAAGGGGGTCCAACCCGTTACTAGCATGGTGTACCTAATAAAGTGGACGGTGAGTGTAAATTACCACTACTACCACACATTGGCTGCCCAAGTCAATCACTTATACTAGTGGTTACAAAGAAGGAAAAGAAGCAGCAGCACGGTTTGCTGAAAAAAATTCCTTGATGTTTTGTTCATCTACACATGACAGAGACTATAAACTGTCTTACCTTGCAATTGTAAACTCAATTAAATCATCTTTTTGCTGTGCCACTTTCTGACAGAAAGGTAAGTTTATGAACCTATGAATGGCAGTGAGATGGCACTGTTCTGTCCTACGGCATTATAGTCAGGTTGTCCTATCCTGTGGACATGGTTTTGGGAAGCCCCTTTAATTTATATGATTGAGTTGTAACTTTCTTATCTTTCATGTTTTGTAGGTACACCTATGGGATGAAAGTTAGAGGAAAGCTGACTGTCAGCTTACACTATAATTCATTTCATCTAAAGAAAAACAATATTACCAAACATTTTGAGGTAGTTATACCTTTTATTGAAATTGCTAAGTCACACATACCACTGCTAAGTCACATCTAACCACACACACCACTGCTAAGTCACATCTAACCACACCACCCCCTGCCTAGGCTCCTCATATAACCACACAACACACGTGGTATTGTTCATCTAACCACACACCACTGCTAAGTCACATCTAACCACACAACACTAAGTCACAACTAACCACCACACACCATGCTAACCAAACCACTGCTACTCAATAAACCCACACACCACTGCTAAGTCACATCTAACCGACACACACACACACTGCTATCTACACACTAACCACACACCCACCCCTGCTAGTCACATTCTAACCACACACACACTGCTATCTCACATCACAACACACCCACTGCTATCTCACATCTAACCACACACACCACTGCTAAGTAACATCTAACCACACAACCACTGCTACTCACATACTAACCACAAATACACACCACTGATAGGTCTCATAACACCACAACACACGTATGTAATCTAAACAACACCACCACTGCTATCTTCACATCGAAACCACACACACAACTGCTATTTCACATCTAACCACAGACACCACTGCTATGTTTCTAACAACACACACACCACTGCTATGTCACATCATAAACACACACACCATGCTAAGTCACATCTAAGCACACATACACACCACTGCTATCTCACATCTAACCACACACACCACTGCTAGTCTCACTATAACAACAAATACCACTGCTAATGTCACTTAAGCACACACACCACTGCTATCCACATCAACCACACACACCATGCTTATGTCTCATCTAACAACCACATACCACTGCTAAGTCACATGCTAACCACACACACACCCACTGCTATGTCACATCTAACCACAACCACCTGCTAAGTGCACATCTAAACCACACCACCACTGCCTAAGTCACATCTAACCACACACCACACCATGCTATGTCACATTATAACCACACATACCAATGGTATGTCTCATCTAACCACACACACCACTGCCTACTCACATCACACAACATACCACTGATACCCCCACAGTCACATATAACCACACATACCACGTACCCCACATGTCACATATAACCACACACAAACACCACTGCATGCCATATCAACCACACACACCACTGGCTCTGTCACATATAACCACACAGCACTGCTATCTCACATTAACCACACACACCAATGCTACCCACATGTCACATTAACCACACACACACACACTACGTTCTATCTAACCACTACACACATACAGCTCTGTACATAAACCACACACACACACACATCAATGCATGTCATATCTAACCACTCACACACACACCACTGCCATAGTCACATCTAACCACACACAACAATGCTATGCACATCAACCACACACAACACCATGCTATGTCACAATCTAACCACACACACCATATGCATGCACACATAAACCACACACACTCGACTTCTATGTCACATATAAACCAAACATACTACGCAAACGTCACAGATCAGAGTCCAAATTTTTTAAATTTGCCCTCCTGAGTATATTTAAGATTTAGTTCTCCGAGGTATACGCCCTGTTATAGATACTGACCAAAGTCTACATAAACTAATGCACTATGTGCTTAATTTTTTTTACAAGAATGGTTTGTAGCTCAATAAGAAATAGACAAGCCATGCTAATTATGTAACATATTTTATCTTTTATGTGGATGTTAACAAACAGATAATAGGAAAACAGTGTAAACATTTTCTCTCTCCAATGCCATTATTAACATTATGGTGAGAATATATATATATATATATATATATATATATATATATATATATATATATATATTATAATAATCAAATACTGCTGTTTGATTGTTGTAGTCATTGTATTGGCAATTGCCATTAGAGCAGAGGCCATGCACATGAAATAACAATGTACATCATCCAAAGTGTCATATTCCATATCTCAAAAGTGATGTTCACTGATTCTTCAATGACACAAACTGTACACAAGATCCAGTTTTAACTCTAGGCGTGACCCTTATTTATTCTATTGTGCCTGTGATCATCATGTTCATAGATCAATGGTGTTTCAAAGTAGCTTCACGAACTGAAATGAAGAAGCTCATGAGGTATGAGATAAAAATCGTGAGAGTTTAACATTTGGTGGTCCAGTGGATGTTGTTGTCATGGTTACGGAGATCTTACAGGTAAATTTACGTTATGAGCTGTGAGTAAAGTGTAGTCTTTTGCCGTTTTTTAGGATATGAATAGAATATATATATTTTATATATATTGAGAGTCATATATAATTTATGAATATTTTTCACGTCCCCTTCTAAACCATGGAGCGCACAAGTTTCTGTCACACAGCCCCAGTTAATTTTCCTACCTGAGATTTTCCCTCACCTGAGATTTTCATCACCTGAGATCTAAGATTCCCAGTTCCAATGAGAGTTAATGGAAATGACACTCTTCGTCCTCTCATTTCTAGTTTTTTATTTACAGCATTTACAATTTTTTATCATCTCCTACTGCTTTGCATGAAATATTAAATGTTACCATATTTTTTGGACTATTAGGCGCACCACAGATTATAAGGCACACCTGGTTTTAAACCGAGAAGGCGGGATCTTTATATATGAGGGACTCTATTCTCACATCTAACCACACACACCACTGCTATGTCTCATCTAACAACACACACACCACTGCTATGTCACATCTAACTACACACACCACTGCTAAGTCACATCTAAGCACACATACACACCACTGCTATCTCACATCTAACCACACACACCACTGCTATGTCTCATCTAACAACACACACCACTGCTAAGTCACATCTAACCACACACACCACTGCTATCTCACATCTAACCACACACACACCACTGCTATGTCACATATAACCACACATACCACTGGTATGTCTCATCTAACCACACACACCACTGCTATCTCACATCTAACCACACACATACCACTGCTACCCCACATGTCACATATAACCACACATACCACTGCTACCCCACATGTCACATATAACCACACACAAACACCACTGCATGCCATATCTAACCACACACACCACTGCTCTGTCACATATAACCACACACAGCACTGCTATCTCACATCTAACCACACACACCACTGCTACCCCACATGGCCTTAGCAGACTAAACATGAAATCCAGATCTGTCCACACCTTCCAAACTCCTCCAGTAGCCCCAGGTAGCACTGTTGCTTTAAAATAGCTCTGTGCACAGCAAGTCTTGGGTCTTCTGGACTGCAGGAAGATATTGGAGTCCTCTCTGGTGATGGCCTGGGTGCCCACAGAGAGGGCTCTGACTCCCCTCTGGCACCCGTGCCATTGGTTCACCACCACTGGTATAAGGGATCAAGGTATCCCAGTGTAAGTCCCCTAGTGGGACAATAAAAAAAGTTAAAGGTTTTTAAAAAAAAAATAAAAATACAAAAACACCAATAAAACCTCCTATTCCCTATATAATGGGGCAAATTTACTTACCTGGTCCTGTTGCGATCCCTGATTCGGACTTACCGACGAGGATGAAGTCCGGCGTGATTCAAGAAGACATGTGCGCCCGGTTGGGAGGAATTTATTCAGAAAGTATATTGGAAATTTGTATAACCTTTCATTATTAAAACAATATACACTCACCGGCCTCTTATTAGGTACACCTGTCCAACTGCTCGTAACACTTCATTTCTAATCATCCAATCACATGGCGGCAACTCAGTGCATTTAGGCATGTACACTGGTCAAGACATCTCTGCAGTTCAAACCGACATCTGTAGGGGGAAGAAAGGATTTGAGTGCCTTTGAACGTGGCATGGTTGTTGGTGCCAAAGGGCTGGTCTGAGTATTCAGAACTGGCTTGATTCTTCACGCACAACCATCTCTAGGGTTTACAGAGAATGGTCCGAAAAAAGAAAACATCCAGTGAGCAGCAGTTCTGTGGGCGGAAATGCCTTTTGATTGCCAGAGGTCAGAGGAGAATGGGCAGGACTGGTTCGAAGTGATAGAAAGGCAACAGTGACTCAAATCACCACCCGTTACAACCAAGGTAGGCAGAAGAGCATCTCGAACCCACAGTACGTCGAACTTTGAGGCAGATGGGCTACAGCAGCAGAAGACCACACCGGTGTGCCACTCCTTTCATAAGCTAACAGAACTGAGCTACAATTTGCACAAGCTCTCGAAATTGGACAGTAAGAATTGGAAAACTTGCCTGGCTGATAGTCTCGATTTCTGCTGTGACATCGGATGGTAGGGTCAAATTTGGCGTCAACAACATGAAAGCATGGATCCATCCTGCCTTGTATCAACGGTTCAGGCTGGTGGTGGTGGTGTCATGGTGTGTGGGGAATATTTTCTTGGCACTCTTTGGGACCCTTGGTACCAATTGAGCATCGTTGCAACGCCACAGCCTACCTGAGTATTGTTGCTGACTATGTCCATCCCTTTATGACCACAATTACCCACATCTGGGATGCTACTTTCATGCAGGATAAGTGCCCATGCATTAAAGCTGGAATCATCTCAGACTGGTTTCTTGAACATGACAATGAGTTCACTGTACTCAAATGGCCTCCACAGTCACCAGATCTCAATCCATAGAGCATCTTTGGGATGTGGTGGAACGGAGATTCGCATCATGGATGTGCAGCGACAAACTCGGGCGCAACTGTGTGATGCCATCAGTCATTAGAACAAATCTCTGAGGAATGCTTTCAGCACCTTGTTGAATCTATGTCCACGAAGAATTGAGGCAATCTGAAGGCAAAAAGGGGGTCCAACCCGTTACTGACATGGTGTACCTAATAAAGTGGCGGTGAGTGTAAATTACCACTACTACACACATTGGCTGCCCAAGTCAATCACTTATACTAGTGGTTAAAGAAGGAAAGAAGCAGAAGCACACGTTTGCTGAACAAAAATTCTCTGATGTTTTGTTATCTACACATGACAGAGACTAAACTTCTTACCTTGCAATTGTAACTCCATTAAATCATCTTTTTGCTGTGCCACTTTCTGACAGAAAGGTAAGTTTATGAACCTAGGAATGGCATTGAGAATGGCACTGTTCTGTCCCCTAGCGGCTTTAGTCGGTTGTCCTATCCTGTGGGCTAACATGGTTTTGGGAATCCCCTTTAATTTTATGATTGAGTTTGTAACTTTCTACTTTCATGTTTTGTAGGTTACCCTATGGGATGAGTTGAGGAAGCTGACTGTCAGCTTCCACCTATAATTCATTTCATCTAAAGAAAAACATATTACCAACATTTTTTGAGGTAGTTATACCTTTTATTGAAATTGCTAAGTCACACATACCACTGCTAAGTCACATCTAACCACACACACCACTGCTAAGTCACATATAACCACACACACACACACACCACTGCTATCTCACATCTAACCACACACACCACTGCTAAGTCACATCTAACCACACACACCACTGCTATCTCACATCTAACCACACAACCCACTTGCTTAATCAATCATCTAACCACCACACACCACTGCTACACTCTCACCTACACACACACCCACGCTATCTCCATCAACCACACACAACCACTGCTATGTCTCATCTAACACAACCACCTACCACTGCTATTCACATCTAACAACCACACACACTGCTAAGTCACATTAACCAACACACAAGCCACTGCTGTCTCACATCTAACCACACACACACCACTGCTATCTTCACATTACCCACTACCACTGTTTGTCTTCTACCCCAACGATCTCACTACCACCAATACCAGCTTACCCCAATGTCACATTATAACCACATTACCAACTGCTGAACCCCCATGTCAACATATAAACCACACACAAACACACTGCTCCATATCCTACCCACAACACACCACTGCTCTGTCACATATAACCACACACAGCACTGCTATCTCACATCTAACCACACACACCACTGCTACCCCACATGTCACATATAACCACACACACACACCACTACATGTCATATCTAACCACACACACACCACTGCTCTGTCACATATAACCACACACACACACATCAATGCATGTCATATCTAACCACTCACACACACCACTGCTATGTCACATCTAACCACACACACCCACTGCTATGTCACATCAAACCACACACACACCACTGCTATGTCACATCTAACCACACACAGCACTGCTATGTCACATCTAACCACACACACTCGACTTCTATGTCACATATAACCAAACATACTACTGCAAAGTCACAGATCAGAGTCCAAATTTTTGTTAATTTTGCCCTCCTGAGTATATTTAAGATTTATTTCCTCGTAGGTATACCCCTGTTGTAGATACTGACCAAGGTCTACATAAACTAATGCACTCTGTGCTTAATTTTTTTTACAAGAATGTGTTTTGTAGCTCAATAAAGAAATAGACATAGCCATGCTAATTATGTAACATATTTTATCTTTTTATGTGGATGTTAAATAATAGATAATAGGAAAAACAGTGTAAACATTTTCTCTCTCCAATGCCATTATTACCATTATTGTGAGAATATATATATATATATATATAT
>CM033643.1:96016608-96115736 GCA_019512145.1 Engystomops pustulosus
CACTGCTATCTCACATCTAACCACACACACCACTGCTACCCCACATGTCACATATAACCACACACACACACCACTACATGTCATATCTAACCACACACACACCACTGCTCTGTCACATATAACCACACACACACACACATCAATGCATGTCATATCTAACCACTCACACACACACCACTGCCAAGTCACATCTAACCACACACACCCACTGCTATGTCACATCAAACCACACACACACCACTGCTATGTCACATCTAACCACACACAGCACTGCTATGACACATATAACCACACACACTCGACTTCTATGTCACATATAACCAAACATACTACTGCAAAGTCACAGATCAGAGTCCAAATTTTTGTTAATTTTGCCCTCCTGAGTATATTTAAGATTTATTTCCTCGTAGGTATACCCCTGTTATAGATACTGACCAAAGTCTACATAAACTAATGCACTCTGTGCTTAATTTTTTTTTACAAGAATGTGTTTTGTAGCTCAATAAAGAAATAGACATAGCCATGCTAATTATGTAACATATTTTATCTTTTTATGTGGATGTTAAATAACAGATAATAGGAAAAACAGTGTAAACATTTTCTCTCTCCAATGCCATTATTACCATTATTGTGAGAATATATATATATATATATATATGCCTTAGCAGACTAAACATGAAATCCAGATTGTCCACACCTTCCAACTCCCTCCAGTAGCCCAGTAGCACTGTGCTTACAAATACCTCTGTGACACCAGCAAGTCTTGAGCTTCGGGTGACTGCCAAGGAAGATATTTGGAGTCCTCTCTCTGGTGAGGGCCTGGGTGCCCACAGAGGGGCTCTGAGGATGCTCACCCTTGGACACCGTGCCATTGGTTCCCACACTGATAAGGGATCAAAGGTATCCAAGTGAGTCCCCCTAGTGGTGCAATAAAAAAAGAGTTAAAGGTTTTTAAAAAAAAAATAAAATACGAAAAAAACACCAACTAAAACACTCCTATTCCATATATATGGGGCAAATTTACTTACCTGGTCCTGTTGCAATCCCTGATTCGGACTACCTACGAGGATTGAAGTTCCGGCGTGAATGAAAGACGACGTGCGCCGGTTGGGAGGAATTTATATCAAGAAATATTTGGAAATTGTTAACCTTCTTAATTAAACAATATACACTCAACCGGCACTCTGTAATTAGGTACACCTGTCAACTGCTCTTAACACTTAATTTCTAATCATTCCAATCACATGGGCGGCAACCCAGTGCATTTAGCGACATGTCGACACTGGTCAAGCACCATCTCCTGCAGTTAACAACCGCACATCGTACTGGGGAAGAAAGGGATTTGAGTGGCCTTTGAAGCTGGCATGGTTGTTGGTGCCAGAAGGCTGGTCTGGAGGTATTCGAAGAACTGTGACATTGATTTACGCAACACCATCTCTAGGGTTTACAGAGACTGGTCCGAAAAAAGAAAACTCCAGTACAGCAGTTTCTGTGGGCGGGGGGAAATGCTTTCTTGGATATGCCAGAGGTCAGAGGAGAATGGGTCGACTGGTTGACGATGATAGAAAGGCACATGACTCAAATCACCACCCTTTACAACCAAGGTAGCAGAGAGCACTCTATGACACAGTACGTCGAACTTTGAGGCAGATGGCTACAGCAGCAGCAAGACCACACGCCGTGTGTCCATCCTTTCAGTAAGCAAACAAGAATGAGGCTCACTTTGCACAAGCTCTCGAAATTGGACAGTAAGAATTGGAAAACTTGTCCTGGCTGAAGTCTCGATTTCTGCTGGTGACATCCGTATGGTAGGGTCAAATTTGGCGTCAACAACATGATAGCATGGATCCTCCTGCCTTGTATCAACGGTTCAGGCTGGTGGTGGTGGTGTCATGTGGTGGGGAAATTTTCTTGGCACTCTTTGGACCCTTGGTACCAATTGAGCCGTTGCAAACGCCACAGCCTACCTGAGTAGTGTTGCTACTATGTCCATACCCTTTATGACCACAATTACCCAACATCTGGGTGCTATTATCAATTCGCAGGATAATGCCCATGCATGTCAAAGCTGGAAATCATCTCAGACTGGTTTCTTGAACTGACAATGAGTTTCACCTGTACCAAATGGCCTCCACATCACCAGACTCAATCCTAGACATCATTTGGGATTTGGTGGAACGTGAGATTCGCATCATGGATGTGCAGCGACAACCGGGCGCAACTGTGTGATGCCATCAGGTCCATTAGAACAAATCTCGAGAAATGCTTTCAGCACCTTGTTGAATCTATGTCCACGAGAATTGAGGCAAGTCTGAGCAAAAAGGGGGTCCACCGTTACTGACATGGTGTACCTATAAAGTGGCGGTGAGTGTAAATTACCACTACTACACACATTGGCTGCCCAGTCAATGCCACTTATACTAGTGGTTACACAAGAAGGAAAGGAAGCTGAA
Organism: Engystomops pustulosus; assembly: GCA_019512145.1. Taxonomy (NCBI): domain Eukaryota; kingdom Metazoa; phylum Chordata; class Amphibia; order Anura; family Leptodactylidae; genus Engystomops; species Engystomops pustulosus. The sequence goes on from CM033643.1 coordinate 96,019,062, forward strand.
AAAGCAGCAACTGTTTGCTGCTGTAAAAATTTCCTGATGTTTTGTTCATACATACACATGACAGAGGACCTAAACTTGTCTTACCTTAGCAATTGTACTCCAAAATCACTTTTGCTGGTGCCACTCTGACAGAAAGGTATAGTTTATGAACCTAGGATGGCATGAGATGGCACTGTTCTGTCCCCTAGTCGGCATTCTAGTCCCCGGTTGTCCTATCCTGTGGACATCGGTTTTTGGACCCCTTTAATTATAATGAGTTTTGTAACTTTCTACTTTCATGTTTTGTACGGTTACCCCTTGGATAGTTAGGAAGCTTGACTGTCAGCTTCCACCCCCCTGATATTCATTTCATCTAAAGAAAAACATATTACCAACCATTTTTGAGTAGTTATACCATTTTATTGAAATTGCTAAATCACACTACCACGCTAGTCACATCTAACAACCACACACACCACTGCTGAAGTCACATCTACCCACACCCCACACACACCACTGCTATCTCACATCTAACACACACACCACTCATCCATCACATCTAACCACACACACCACTGCACTATCACATCTAACCACACAACCACTGCTATAATCAAATCTAACCACCACACCACTGCTAGTCACTCATCACCAATCACACACCCACTGGCTATCTCACATCAACCACACACACACTCACTAAGCTACTGTACTCATCTAACACACACACCCCCACTGCTATGTCACATCTAACAACACACACACGCTAAGTCACATCTAACCACACACACAACCACTGCTATCTCACATCTAACCACACACACACCACTGCTATGTCTCACATATAACCACCATACCACTGGTATGTCCTTCATCTACCACCACCCCCAATCCCCTATCTCACCTCTACCACAACACATACCACTGCTAACCCCACTACATATAACCACTACCACTGCTGAACCCCCATGTCACACATATAACCACACACAAACCACTGCTGCCATTATCCTACCACACACACCACTGCTCTGTCACATTAACCACACACAGGCACTGCTATCTCACATCTCACCACACACACCATCCCTGCTACCCCCCACATGTCACATATACCCACACACACACAACCACTACACTGTCATATCGAACCACACACACCACTGCTCGTCACTATAACCACACCCACAACACATGCATCATGTCTATCTAACCACCTCACACACACGCACAAGCTATGTCATCATCTAACCACTAACACACACAACCACTGGCTATGTCACATCAAACCACCACACACCATGCTATGTCCACATCACCACACACCACACGTATGAGTCACGATTCTAACCACACACACTCGACCTCTATGTCACATATAACCAACACATACTACTGCAAAGTCACAGATCAGAGTCCAAATTTTTGTTAATTTGGCCCTCCTGAGTATATTTAAGATTTATTTCCTCGTAGGTATACCCTGTTATAGATACTGACCAAAGTCTACATAACTAATGCACTCGTGCTTAATTTTTTTTACAAGAATTGGTTTTGTAGCTCAATAAAGAATAGCACATAGCCATGCTAATTATGTAACTCTTTTATCTTTTATGTGGATGTTTCATACAGATAATAGGAAAACAGTGTAAACATTTTCTCTCTCCAATGCCATTATTACCATTATTGTGAGAATATATATATGATATATATATATATATATATATATATTATATATATATATATATAATACAGGCAGTCCCCGGGTTACCTACAAGATAGGGTCTGGAGGGTTTTTTCTTAAGTTTGAATTTTTGTATGTAAGTCGAAACTGTATATTTTATAATGGAAGTTCTAGAGAATTTTTTTTCTTTTGCCCCAGTGACAATTGGAGTTTCAAAATTTTTGGTGTAATTGGACCAAGAATTATCAATAAAGCTTCATTACAGACATCTTACAGCTGATCATTGCAGTCTGGGACTATAGTAAAGCATCCAGAGAGCTTCACCAGAGGTCACAGTGGGCAGAGGGGTCCGTCTGTAACTATGGGTTGTCCGTAAGTCGGGTGTCCTTAAGTAGGGGACCGCCTGTATATATATATATATATATATATAAAATTAAATACTGCTGTTTGATGGTTGTAGTCATTGTATTGCATATTGCCATTTTAGAGCAGAGGCCATGCACATGAAATAACAATGTACATTCATCCAAGTGTCATATTCCATATCTCAAAAGTGATTGTTCACTGATTCTTCAATAGACACAACTGTACACAAGATCCAGTTTTAACTCTAGGCGTGACCCTTATTTATTTCTATCTGTGCTTGTATCATCATTTGTCATAGATCAATGGTGTTTCAAAGTTTAGCTTCACTGACCTAGAACTGAAGAAGCTCATGAGGTATGAAGATAAAAATCGTGAGAGTTTAACATTTGGTGGTCCAGTGGATGTTGTTGTCATGGTTACCGAGGATCTTACAGGTAAATTTACTGTATGAGCTGGGAGTAAAGTGTAGTCTTTTGCCGTTCTTTTTAGGATATTGAATAGAATTATATATATTTTATATATATATATGAGAGTACATATATAATTTATGAATATTTTTCACAGTCCCCTTTCTAACCATGGAGCGCCACAGTTTCTGTCACACAGCCCCAGTTAATTTTCCCTCACCTGAGATTTTCCCTCACCTGAGATTTTCACTCACCTGAGATCTTAAGATTCCCAGTTCCAATGAGAGTTAATGGAAATGACACTCTTCGTCCTCTCATTTCTAGTTTTTTATTTACAGCATTTACAATTTTTTATCATCTTCCTACTGCTTTGCATGAAATATTAAATGATTACCATATTTTTTGGACTATTAGGCGCACCAGATTATAAGGCACACCTGGTTTTAGAACGAGGAAGGCCATGGATGATAAATATAAGAATATAGCAATGTTCAGGGTGTCTGGATCTACACTACCGCTCAAAAGTTTAGACATCCAGACAATTTTGTGTTTTCCATGAAAACGCATACATTTATTTTTCAAATGAGTTGCAAAATGGATAAAAAATATAGTCCAGTGGTTTTATTTAAAAAAACAAAGAAATTTCTAAGTGACCACAAAGCGGTGTTATATAAGTAGGTGTCCCTGCTTTATCAGGCTTTATTTTGATGGTAGATTTCTTTAAAGTTCTTGCACCTTCAACAAAAATATGCATTCCTTTATAAAGTTGATCTCAGTGAGTCATCAAAGAGATGATGAATTGCTTAGTCAATTTCTAACAGTATAGTATAGCCTAAAATTATATTGCTAGCCCTAAAATTCTGTGAACAATGTATTTTGCATAGACAATCATTCCAGATCAATATTCATCACTTTGTTACTTTCCAAGTAACAAGGGAATATATGTACATGTGTTAATCAACTAGATAGATAAGGATTTCAAAACTAAACATACTCAATGTGGGCTTTGTCAAACCTTAAATTGTGTTAACATTTCCCCCATAAAGTTGATATTAATCCTAAAACACCTTTATCTTTTATTGAGTTTTATAGTGCGCATGCACTTCATAACAATGTATCTGTTGGATACTGTATATGGATACTGTAATGCAGCCTATTGAACAACATTCATTTGGAATGATTATCTCTTATTTCATGTGGTTTTATGAGTTACTAATATAACCCATTTTGAAGAACTGTTACCTAAAGGTTACTATACCCACCTGCCGCACAGCTGTACCTTAGATTTGGCTTTGTGCTCCCGGCTTTTTTCTTTTTCTGCCTTTCTATTGGTCAGATGTGTCTTAGGAGTTTTGCCCTTTAAATACTCTAAAGAGTGTAGGTCTTTAGTAAATGTGTGACTTTTTGAACAAAAGTCACATAAAAGTCCCCCAAAAGCCGCAAACAGCTCTAAGCAATTTCCAAAGCCTGGCAAGAGCAGATGTTGATTTGAACCAATTTTGCGGCTTTTTTGTGACTTTTGATTAAAAAGTTGTAACTTTGACATCTGTAATAAATTGATAGCTCAGGGAACACTTCAGAAAACTAGACCATGGTGACCTTTGAACAGAGACTCTCTTAGGAGCAAAAAAAAAAACAAAATTGCAGAAGCGGCAAAAAATTTAGCAAAAACAAATGGAAAAGCCAAGCTTAAAAACAAAGTTACATGTGCCCCATTGTCTAAGTTTCCAAACCCTTCCCAAAATATTTTCACTTGACCAACTCCTTTTTTCCTTGCAACTTATTGTTTAGCACTTGACTAGCTGTTTATATCAACCTCTACTCTCTCTGACCTGTAGCTTTTTTCTAAATATCCCTTTTTCCTGTAGTTTTAGATTTGTTCACTTTTTCCTGTCACACCCCTTGCTTGTTTACAGGTTATTGCCCTGTTTGCTGGATGAATAATGTCCCTGCTTTCCTAGTCCATCCTGATATTGCCTCCTGATTTGGCCTTTGTTTGTAGATGGCACTTATTAAAGTTGCAGTGGCAACCAGGGTGCTTTGCAGCTGAGACCAACACTGCTTGCGAGGGGTAGGGCAAGGATGCAGGATAGCCTTAGATTACTGTCCCAAGGTCCTGGAAGGTAGATTGGACAGTTAGGATCACATGACCCCCCCCCCCCACCTTCTCCAATCATTTTATGGACAAGAGTGTCTGGCTGATGAGGTAAAAACATTTCTGAACTAGGGGCCTTACCGTACATTTCAAGAGAACTTATAATAGATGTATATTGTTAAATTAATTAATATCCCCCCCCCCATACTTACACACACATTACAAGTAAAATGGCCAATCCCTATAATGCATTTATTACTGTTCACTTCTCATCCAGCCTTCCATAGTGCAGTCTAATAGGACCTTTCATGTGGTAAAGGTACACACAGGGCAGATTTGCTGCAATAAACTAACATTTGATTAGTTAACTATTTCTTCAATCTTGTGTCTCATAATTGTACTAAATGTTTATTGTTTTCTACAGTCTTGTTTTGAAATTACTTAAAACATTACTTATTAGTAGTTAAAGCTAAATTACCTGTGATTCAATGTTTTATATACAATGAAGCATAAAACTATGCTTGTGAAACTCTATTATTCTGCTGTAGGTATATCACTAAATGAAACCTCCAGTGTCTATGTTGTTGACAAAGAGTACTTCATTGAGTTTTACAACTATCCTACTGTGTTGAAACCTACACTGAACTTCACTGCTTATGTAAGTTTGATTATAATGTTATTGATTTTACAATGACCTTGATCATCATAAAATCTCAAAATCTCATTTTATATGTATAGTATAAGTAACATTCAAACAACAACTGTGTGGCATGTCTCTCTCTTCTATCATGAAAGCACAAATCTCTGTGTAGGAGATGTAAAAACAGCAGGATAATATATAAGTGGTTGGGAAGATGGTGTAGACTTTATGTGATGATACACAACACATATACAAAAGACATATGGAACTCATCTCCCCAGACACCACACACACTAGTATACTACTGTATATGTCATATAAGGCTATTAAGTAAAGTAGTTAACCCCTCTACTTTTAAAGAGGTTTGTACTTGAAAGAAAATTCTCAAATTGTAATCCCATAGTGATGTTTACACAATAAAGATTATTTTTAACCCCTTACTTTACATTTTTACTCAGTTCTATTGCTGTTTTAGCTCCTATCACTCTCTTGACTGTAATATTTCATAGTGTGGGCGGGGGCTTGCATTGTGATCCCTGTGTGCTGTGTGCTGATAAATGTGGTTAGATTGTCAGTGCAGTGCAGGTTTATATACACTTTTATTTAGCTTCTGAACATTGTACTACTATCTGACACATAACAAGAGATGAGACAGGTCAGAGATGATGAGATCCAGGAAATGCATATTACACATTACTCTACTATCACACCCATAACATACAAAGGTCTGCTATATCTCACATATAACACATACTGTCAGATCTGGTGTGCCTCTCCCTCCCCTGGATAGAGACCTTATCTGTCTGTAGTTTTACTTTCCTTACAAACTGGCCAACAGGAAGTGAGTGGAGCTCAGCTCAGCACCAGATATTTGCCGACCCTAAACTCAGATGTTACAGGGTCGTGTCTAGGGACAACTAAAATTGTGTACACCAGGTCTGATAGAGACAGGTTGGAATTATATGTGCAAAATGCTGGATTTTTGTTAATGACAGTGAAATAAAGAATGTGTTATTTTGTTATCCTGAGTATATTTAAGAAACTTGTCTTTGTGGAAATACCCCTTTAAAATTTTCTGTTCACCTATAATTATTAACAACAGTAATTTAGAAAAAATTCCAGAGCCCTGATTCTATTTCTTGAACTGCATTGAAAATATAGATTTTTTTTCCATCAAAGGAAAGGGTTGATCGTTTTCTTACTAAGAGATGAAATCAATCAGCACCAGTTCCAGTTCAAATATAGAGTTAGAGACTTGAAAGTATCCTTCATTTGATTAATATATTTTTTGTATGCTTTTCCTAAATCTTTATCTTAGCTTAAGATTCAGAGATATGACGGGAAAGATTTGACCACAGAAGAACGAAGGAATAAAGTTTCCGTGACAGTTACCCAATCTAAAATGTTTTTCACAGATGGAATGTTTAATGTAATATCTGAGGGCGAAAATGATATAGAATTACAACAATTTTTAACTTATCTAGTTCCCAAAAACAATGAAATAAAATTTGAAATTCCTTTATATGCAGACACAGCCCATTTAAAAATCAAGGTAAGAATTATTTGAAATTCTTTGTAAAACTACTACTATAAACCTACTGTATGAGCTCTACCCATGGTTGTATTAGAGCAGGGGTGTCAAACTCCTTTACGCAGAGGGGCACATCAGCCTTGTGTCATTTTCTTACTGTATAAATGCATCTACTCAAGCAGTTTAGTAGTTACATTTATACATCAATACCATTACATTTGAGAGCAACCACAAATCTGAACATATTAAGTAACTCAGTGCCAAGCAGCCTTTGCCCCCCTCATGTTCCCCTTTGGGAAAAACAAACATTTACTCACCTTTCCTTGATCCCACCAAGCAGCAGCCATCGTCTTCTTTGCTTCAGTGTGTACTTGCTGTACTTATTGGCTCTGTAATCGACACACGGGATGATGTTATCACGTGTGCTAGCTTTAGTGAGGAAAGGTGAGCATCGGAGTTACCCTGCCCCCATGCTACTCTCCTGACGAGCGCAGCATAGGGGCAAGAAAACAAGAGCTGGATCTGATAACATAAGGGCCATAAGGCTCCTATCACAATTTTATACAGTTTGTATACTAATTTACACCTACATTTATTAAATCTATACCCTAAATTATGAAACATTAACAAAAAACTCCCTTACAGAAATGCAATTGGGTAGGATAAATATGACTACAGTATTAAGTTGCTGTAATAAGACCCTCAGTTGATAGAGCTCTAGAAGCAATTATTTTGTGCCATGTTCCTTTAATACATTGTCACCTTTATGCAGACCATCAACAAATGGTACATATGCATTAATAAGATAGTATATTTAAATGCTTCACTTCGCAAATTGTGTTTTATAGGCAGAGTTTTTGGACAGTGTGAATTCTATAGACGTTGATGATGTATTTGCCTCAACCAGCAAAATGTATCTGCACATAGAAAATACTAACCACAATGTAAAGGTAAAATGTACAATTGACAATGTGTTCAAAATACTGTGCGTGTATATTTCATTACAAAGTAATAAACGTAATATAACTGATTTAAATAATGAAGCAGGTTGACACTACGTGGAGTGTTTCCACCATTCTAATTTGTTAAACATTATTTTATGAGAACTGTACACTAAACATCAAACATTAGGGCCTCAGTAACAGGTCATTTATTTTTGGCAGGTTGGAGTACCATTTACTTTTGAAGTAAAGAGCAACATACCCCTGGAAGCAATAAAATACTTGGTATTGTATCATCTGCTTATTCAATGTCTAAATATATAGCAAACATTACATTCTGACTTATCAAAACACCTAGAAATGTACCCATTGCAGAAATAATCAGATATGCCCTATTATAGCCTTTTCTGTACCAGTCACCTCTCTTTGCGTCCTATGCCATGCACAGATCCACTACATAACTAAATTGGGTTCAACCAAACAAAACTTTTGCTTCATGTAACAGTGGCAGCCACAGGTGCTCCTGAAAGAGTGGCAGCTACAAATGCTCTATAACTCCCTGAGGCGGACACAAGTGCTAGTGTTACAGCTCATTTCAGCCACAGATGCATCTCATAATACTGATAGCCACAAATCTGTGCCAGTCACAGATGCTCTATTTTACCACTGATACTAGCTGATGACTAAATTATGGTAAGGCTGGCTGTACAAGCCACATTTGTGCAATAATTAATGGATTTTGACTGCTGCTTGACATTATTGTATAAAACCTCACATACGTATGGTGTAAATAGCAGGAAGAGGAGCAGGAGGAGTTTATAGGTTTACAGACAGACTGTCATACTTTGCATGAATACACAGTCTATATACACACCATTTTTTTGCATACTATGCAATGTAAACTTTAAGTGTGTACAGTGAAAATCATGGTAAAGATTTTATGAGCATAAATAATGCCTGCTATTGTGATGGGTCCCTTCTTTGCAATCTGTGACAAATCTCTATTAACTGTACAGTGGGCTGCAATGGCTGTGTATAGCAGCCTGGTTGGATGGCAACAGGGATAACAGCTATAACCTGGAAGCTCCACTGCTTATTACTGGCGCTAGAGGGAAGGAACACACAGTACAATTGCTTCACTATAACTGGGTGTTTCTCTTTGACCATATCAGTGAATTTAAAATCGATTTCACATTAACATTTAACATAAAGTTTTTTTTTTGTAGTACTTCTCTTTTTACAAACACTTTACAAAAATTATATTAAAAAATCCAAAAATGTAACACAGATCTAATTCAGTACTGTTTTGCCACCATGTGGTTGTTGGGCCCTCATTACATTAGGTTCTGAATTATTTATGAGCTTATATCTTTATGGAAGCCTTTAATTTACAGCAATCATAAATCAAAATAAGGGGGCATTGTTCAATGGCCGCCTGGGAGAAAGCAATAATAATATTTTGAATAAGAGTCTAGTATGCTTATGAATTTCATAAAAACCTGTGTAATTAACTCTTTACCATGATCTATTACTATGCCACAGCTGTGGGTGTATGGAGAGTGCTCAAGGGCTGAGCCCTCTCCATATGAGGTGGGTGTTGCTGCATGTTGCAGCAAACACTCACCTGTAACACCTAACATTGGTGCTCGGTGCTGCCATGATGGTTTAGCTTCTCGCTCCCTATGACGTCATTGGAGAGCGACCATCTGTCTCCATGACATGTATGACTTCTGTCCATCTCTTACAATGTGCCAATGGCACATTGTCATAAATGGTTAGTAAAATCCCCATATACTGCAATACAGTAGTATGGAATTATATGGTAGGATCGATCAGACAACTTAGGGTTAAAGAACACTTCGTTAAAAAAAATTTAAAAAAAGGAATAGTATAATAGAAAAAAAATTTAAAAAACATAAAAATTAAAAACACTCCCTTTCCATAGAACTGATATAAACATAAACATTAAAAATCCTAAACATGTTAGGCATCGCAGCATTCCAAAATATCTGATCTATCAACATATAATAATAGTTATTCCCGGTATTTAACTCTGTTACAGAAAATAGCCGTCACTTTTACAACATGTAAAAAATGTATTAAAAAATTATCAAAAGACTGTACAGTCTTCAAAATACTAGCATTGAAAACGTCATCTCATCTTGCAAAAAATGGCTCCACACACAGCTCTATACATACTGAAGTATGAAAAAGTTATTAGCACCAGAAGATGGCAAAATGAAGAATTTTTTGGTACAGGAGGTTTAAATTTTTGTAAATTTATGAAAACATTATAAAACCTATATAAATGTAGTTTCCAAGTGATCGCACCGATCCAAAGAATGTAGGATGTATGTCATTTGGGGTGCAAATACTTTTTATTACCAAATTCACTGCATTTGGAATTTTTTTCCTGATTCCCAGTACACGGCATGGAATATTAAATACTGTCACTATGAAGAGCCATTTGTTACACAGAACCCAAGCCTCACACAGCTCTTTACTTTGAAAAAAAAGATAAATCTTTAAAGGTAGGGATTGAAAAATGGAAATGCATAAATTAAAGAGGGCCTGGTCATTAAGGGTTTAAGGTACAGTGCTTCACTGGCAGCTAATTTTAGGTGATATGGGGAGTACTTGTAATCCTTTACCAGCAGGCAATGTTGGTTTAGGGGGGAACAATTCTGGTGACGGGTTTTCTTTAACTGTTGAATTAAAATAGTTATTGATAAAGTCAGCTTAATTCATTGAGGATATTAAGTTGAATATCATCATATTTTCCTTTTATTTTAGATTGTTTCTAGGGGAGATATTGTTTATTTTGGACTTGAGAACTCTACTTCTCCAACACTCATTCCACAAAACTCATGGACTCCTGAAGCATGTCTGATCGTGTATCATGTAATGAACAATGGGACAATTCTAAGTGATGTTACAACTCTAACTGTTCATCCAAACTTTGAAAACAAGGTAAATAACTACTATGCTGTAAAATATAATGCATTAAATGGAAATAGATTGTTTCATTGGCTTAGAAAGTGGATTTAAGTGAATGGGAGGGAAGTCATTTGCCACTTCAATGCTATCTGTTTCAATATGCACTATGCACTGTGTTTTTTCCAGTCAGTGCAGGGGCTAGGTGATAGCCTCTTATATAACCAACAATTTCACATCTACCTTATAATGGCTAGGTTTTCTATGTGTTTATAGTCTTCATTAATAATATGACATAGAGAACTATGCACTCAATCACTTTTTGTAGAACCAAGCTGCACCATGTTTCTTTTGTTGACAATATTTATTTTCTTGCTGGCTATTTTAAGTGCAATGCTCCTTCACATGATGATATTATTTTACTTACAAAAAAGCTCATGGTATGATATCAAAAGTTCAGAATTTCTGCAGGTTATGTAAAATATGAAATGTATACTACAATGTACATTCCATGTAATATCCATATGTGATGAAATCTAGTGAAAATTAGTGGTCATAAAATCTTTTTACAATTTTAGATTTCCGTATCATGGAATAAAGTCCAAACCAACCCATTTGATAAAGTGTCTCTGACTATCAATGTGACTGAGCCAAATTCAATGGTTGGACTTTCAGTTTTAGATAAAAGTGTAATGTTACTTGGAGACAGACAAGAAATTACTACAAAACGGGTAAGAACATTTTATATTAATTAAATTGTAAATTTGTGATTAGGATTTTTATCTCTGTCATTCACATCACTGCCTATTTGTGGACTAATATCTAGGAATCTGCTGCATTGTAACTTGTTGGCGTTACAATATTTTGGCTGATAAATATAATATGATGTTGCATATGCTCGTTTTCTTATTCTCTAACAGATTCCCTTCATTGTAGTTATTGTAACTTTGCTTATTACATATTTCAACATATGCATATTTGATATATGAGAGAAACTGAATTTAAACCCCAGGATGAGTAAAACGTTCCAGGACAACCTTTCATTTTTGAAACAAAAGTGAAAATGACATCTGAATACTTTATCAAGCAATGGGTACGGTGGCCTGTCTTTTAGCCTATGTCAGGAAAATGGCTACCATCTGGAAAGCCACCATGTTGAATCAAGGCCATGGGGTTTCATATTAATTGGATTCACTGTGAACAACACATTGAACATGTCAAATAGTTTTGCAACAATATTCCAAATTCTTATTGCAATTTTGAACCGCAATAGATATTACAAATCAAGTTTTGTAAATCGATTCTGAGACAATTCTGGTCTTCTTTTATATGTTCCTTGATCCAATGTAAAATGTTCTCTTATGTGGCAGTTTTCAAGATAGTGGACATATTCTGGACATAGCCTGATAGGCCTGATGGGGTTATCAGTTATTTTTCCTTTTGTTTTTTTTATATAAAAGGGTTTCCTGAGACTTTTGACTTTTAAAGTGGAGAGTGATTTTGTATTTTAGAAGGTTGTGTTTTTATCATAACCCTTTGTATGCTGCTTTGATACAGGTATCTGATGAATTGAGAGACTATAACACAATTAATACAATGCGTGTCACCAGTCCTCAGCAAGTTTTTGAGGTAATATGATTTATTATTATATTTGAAACTAATTTAGAAAAATTTTCAGAAACATATTTTTAAATATACTAGAGATCAAAATAAGAGAGCTATGGGCTTTTTTCTGGAAATAATGTAATCTCCATTGATCAACATTTGATGGATTTTTTGTGACGGGTACACCATGCCACTGGAACCGTGTTTTCCAAAATGACCAAAGTATATCAACATAAAACCTTTATTTTGTAAAAAATGTGATGATCATAATTAGAGAACAGCAATGACTGTACAATTTTATTTTCTGAAGATTACAACAGTCACGAAACAGTAGGAAGTGCACAAGCCTTTGCTTTGAATTACATGAGCACATCTGCGTTCACAGGACACACTAGTCTCTCACACTGCTCTGGTGGGATTTTGGGCCACTCTTCTTCCAGTCTCTTACACAGTTCTGTGACTATTGTGGGTTTCTTGGCCATAACTTTGTCACCAAGGAGTTTCTATAGATTTTCTATGGGGTTTAGATAAGGACTCTGGGCTGCCCATTTCATTGCTTCAAAGTTTTCTGTTTCTAGGAACATTTCTACCCATTTTGCTGTGTGACACGGGGCATTATCTGCATTAAAATTGCTGGCTGACATAGTGAAGAACACAAGGAAGGTACCACATGTTTCTGAAGAATGTTCAGATATACGCTTTCACTATATTGCCATGTAGCTTTATGAGACGTCCAACTCCTGCTGCAGAAACATTCCCCAAACTATAACACTTCCTCCATCACCTTTCAATGATTTTTTTAAACACTATCATACCCAAATAAATTAAGCTTACTTTCATGAACTGAACTGTGGACCACTTCTCCTGTCAATCATGTTACTGCACAGTGGGCTTTACGTCCAAATACTTTTAACATGGAGACACTGTATGACTTTATTACTCAACTGGCAAGCAACTCCAGCTCCAGTATTGAAATGATTACCCATGGAGATTCTTTGCATTATACTGCCCTCTCTTGCATTTGTCTTTCGAGGGTGACTAGCCTTCTTTGGGGACTTCAGTGAGTTTGTAAGGTTGTTATATTAGACAGCTCACAGACTTGTAACAACTAACTTCTCTTGCTATGGCTAATAGGGTCACCCCTTAGGCCTTCATCTAGACAACCTCATACAGAGGGTTTCAGTCACTTTAGAACTGCACACCATTTTTGCAAAGTCAGTGAAAATGTGTTCTCTAATTTTGATCAGTGTTCTTTTCCAAAATCTCATTTACATTTTTATTATGTGCTTTAGAATATATACAATTTAAAAAATAAGCTTAAAATTCTGCTATTTAAACATGTTAGGATATATTCACCTAGGAATACACAATGACCTTGACATTTAGGAAGTTAGGAAATTGTGTTCTCTAATTTTGATCTCCAGTGTATCTGATCATAACACGTCAATGGACAATAGAAAATAATACTACTGTATAATCAAAGACTACTGTATAACATGATTAATATAAATAGCATCATCTTTGCATAGAAAAGGAGCCCAACTGTATACAGTGGTCCTAATCAAGCCAAACCTATAGATTTGTAAATCAAGCTACCCCATTATGCATTCTGCAACATACAGACACAATAACACTGACGGTGGCCCTTACAGTAGGATTATGGCTTTCAATTACCGCAGGGTTCCTGCTCCTTTGCAATCAGCATTATGTAATAGTGAACAGGAAGACAGTTTAACCATGTTATATATTTAACATTATGACACAAGTAGTGGTTAATAATACTCACATTAAATTAGTAGTTAGTGTTCATTATAGAATCTTAAGTTCATGAATGTAGTGAATAAAGTATACATGAATTCACGTGCAATAAGTTGTAAATAAATAATAAATAAATCTTTATATAGTTGCGTCATATTCCACAATACTGTGCATATAAAACAAAATAGGATATTACAAGAGCTTATAATCTATGAAGTAGTTGTATGACAGTATATGGGTCAGAGGAGTAGTATCAATAGTAATAGAAAAAATTGTATCAGCTTTTACAATGCAGGTTGCATTTACAATGCATTCCAGACAGGGAAAAATATTTAAAGTCCATTTTTTAATTTAGAAAATGTGCACGTAACGTCGCGTTTCAGACTTTTGTCAGTCCTTAGTCTTAGCATAAAATAAAGTGACGAATACAGAGGTTTAGTATAGTTCACATGGACGTACAGGGGGACAATAGTTTTCCAGTAGTTTTTCCAGGATCTCCAGGACTACTACGGTACCTAAAATTGGCTGCGATTTTGGATGGTCCAAAGGACATATTGGTATAAGACATTCTTGAAACAAATGAAGACACGGCATGAAATTTTTTAAAGCACCCATTAGGGGAAAATGCAACCCTTTATGTATGTTATTGTATATAGGGCTAACCAACTCTTCAAAGAATTTACAAACATATAATGTGTTCTATAGAAGAAATTCACAGTCATTCTGCAATTCTATTTTATAGCGGTGTAATATTGGAGTCCTTACTGATGCCATCCTTGAAAAAGAAGACGAATTTGATTTATGTAAGTGTTAAAATTAGCTTGACAGTTCTAGCTCTGAAGGACTTTTATTAAAAGTTTTATACTCTGAAGCGTGAGAGACAATCGATAAATTGTCTAATATAGATATATATTATATATATGAATCTCATGGTATCCTTTTGGAAAATGCTCGGTGCTAGTAACAATGCAAACTCATCAGTCTTGCCAAAATAAAATTATGCTGCTGAATAATAATAATAATAATAATGATAATAATTATAAAAAGATATGTATTTTAGGTAAATATATATGCAATGTTCAACTGAAATTATAGTAAATACTGTAACCTTACATATTTTTGTAAGGTATCTGTATGTTTAGGGGGCAGGGTATTAGGTAACTTAACCAATATATATCTATTAAAAGTTCTGCACTGCTTACTTGATATGTAAAGTAAAGCCTCCTGTCTTTTATTTCATCAGCCAGACATTTCTGTCAATTGAGTGGCCGCTGATGGAGAGTCATGTAACCTCTAACTGTCCATGAGCAATCGCCCTGCCAGGACCTTATGATGGTATTCATGAATATAAAATAAAAGGGGTATCTCCATTTTGGCAAATTAATGTTATTGTTTGTATTGTTTGAAAAATAATTCAGTATCAATTCCTCTCAGTTTTCTAGATCTCTGTTGCTGTCATAGAAATATTTTATTATTATTATCATTAAGTTTATTTCTAGTGGATAGAAATCTGAACATTTATATTGGAAAATAGAATTAATTTTCATCACCTAAACAATAACATTTATTTCCTCAAATGGGAATAACCCTTTTAAAGGGAACCTGTCACCAGAAGGCTGAATTTCACTGGTGACAGATCCCAATAGGCCCTACATAGTACATTCCATAACACTTACTTTCACAACTGAGTTCCCCTCCCTTTGTGTAATATCCACAGCTAAAGCTTACCTGGCTCTCTGCCAAGAAGTCCTGCTCAAGTCCTGGAGTGATGCCGCTATATAAATCACAACCTTCGCTGAGTAATTAGAATAACACTCAATCTGGCCCCCGCTCGTTGATATTCAATTTCTTCCCCTCCCACATCCTCCCAGTGACTAACCCTCCCTTTCTGACGTTGGCATGCTGCACCGGAAAGCTCACGCCTGTGCGGTAAGCCCCACACCCACGCAATTAACTGCTTGGCGGCTCGATGCGCCTCACAGCAAACTTCACATGTGCACCATCTCTGCCCTTTCTAACAAGGCTCATTGCAAGTGTGTACAACTCACTGCGCAGGCGCAAGGTTACCTGTGTGGTGAGCCAACCACAGAAAGGGAGGGTTAGTCATATTGCTCATAGACACATAGAGATCACATGACCCTCAATTTGCAGCCATTTTGTAGACAGGAAGCTTCTCTTTACATATCAATAAAGTGGTGCTAGATGTATATTGGTAGATTATCTAATATCCTGCACCCCACACTTAGACAAACATTACAAAAACATGAGGAAAAGTGGCCAACCCCTTTAAGAATGAATTAAAAATCTAGAAATGTATTTTACTTCAGAAATAACTTAGTTTATGTTACAGATGTTAAAACATACCCTAGATCAGACTTTTTGCCCACCTGGAATTCTGTTGATTTTGGTGGATCTCGTATCAGATCATATTTTCCTGAGACTTGGATTTGGGAGAATATTGAAACAAGGTAAAATCAGTGTGTTTTATGCATGAATAGTCAGACACAATTGTATATTCTAATTGTTGTTTGGTCCATAATGTAAAAGCTAATTCTTTTCCTTTATTTTTAGACGACAAACTTCTCTACAAATTGACAAAGTTGTACCAGATACCATCACTACTTGGATCACAAAAGCATTTGTAATTTCTGAGAATTTAGGATTTGGGATTTTGGAAACTCCTGTAAAGGTAATTGAAACTAGAACAAATCCTGTCTTAGTCTTTGTGGTCACAGAAGACTTTTACTGTTTTACTTTATATTTAGAGTGACTGCACAAGCATGAAAATATGTGTGTCTCGCCATCGTACGAATATTTATTGAACAGCACTGAGTAATATCTACCTTGACTAATGTAGAGTTAAACAATGAATGCAATATGTAATAAAAGAGTTATCTCAGAATGACAAACCATGTCTTTATGAATATGAATATCAGAGAGTGATATCTGCGTCCATGCTCCTCTTTTATTGGCTATAATTGACTACCTTCTGTTTTCTGGGGTTTGGGGAAGCTGGACTTACTTTGAACAGATGATATAATAGGATTGTCCACATGGGCTGCCCTAATGTAACAACGTGGCCACAGAATATTCAAGTCATAAGTGAGATCTACCAGCAAAATCAATCAAATCTTTCATCAAAATCAAGCATGATAAACCAGGGACCCTGTGACTGTCGTAATATTTGTTATCTATGGCCTTCTTCCTTCTGAAATCAACTAAAATTATGTTAATGAGCCTGATGGTCTACCCTTGCCCCTGTGATCTTGCTTTACACACTGTTACACTGTCTCACCATGCCCCTGCTCCCTTAACACTGGTGCAGTGAGCTTGAAGTGCAAATAGATAAAATAAGATTGCCACAGTCACAATGCATTGATCATGCTTTATCATGCTTAATTTTGATGATTGAAGGACTATGACTATGCTATCTGTATTTTTAGTTTCATTGCTATAATTTACCTCATACTAATTGCATATTGCATTCTTTGCATTTAAAACATCTTCTAATAATGTTGCTGTGTTTTAAGGCAAAAAATATTTAAAAAGAAAGTACATCATCTACATCAAAAATTACAGAACGCAGTGCCTCTGGCTTCAGGGTGGCAGCTTAAGCTAAGTCCTGCTTGTGTAGCACTGCACTTTTAATCTTCTTTAAAGAAAAATACCATGAGGAATCTCCCATCAGAAGTGTATCTGATGGTAGAGTCATCCTGTCTGCCCTAATCTGTAATTTAATAATACTGGAACCTTACTTTACTTGTTAAAAACTTTATTTTAGTAATATGTAAAATAGTACATAACTGCAGAGGCTACTGGGGCGTGTACTAGCCTGGCCAGGCACTGGAAGCTAAGGCTAGTACACACCCCAGTAATTACATATTACTAAAATAAAGTTTTTAACAAGTTGGGTTATGTTAGAGGATAATTACATTACAGATTAGGGAAGAGGCAGACAGGAGAAATCTACCATCAGACCTATTTCTGATGGTAGGTTTCCTTTAACGTCTTCTGCTGCTGCCACCTTTAATGTCTGTGACTCTTTAATAGTCCCCAGCAGCCCCTTCCTCCCCTACACAGCAGGAAACTGTCTTGGAATGTATTCATAGGAAGAGTGAATTTCATTCTGCTGGGGATCATGATGGAGTTCATATGGGACAGAGTCACATGTATAGGCTCAAAGAATAAGGCAACACCACAGGTTTTAGGCTCTGTCCAATCACATTATTCATTACAGCAGTAAATGTATGTGTTTGTATAGTATGTATATAGTATACATACAAATGTTCCCTTAACATGATGAATACTATTGAAGTGAGTGCAATGTTACATGTTGAATGTGTGCTGTATGTGTAAATAACCATATAAAAACATACAGTGTAAGGGGGGCTCTTTTGGGTGTGATTATATTCAACAAAAATGTTACATGGGATAGGGAATTAGAAAAAGACCCTTTTGTTGTTATTTGAAATCTGATAATGCTTCACCTAATGCTTCACCTATCTTAAAAATGTATGGGGCTTCCTTCTGTCATTCTTCTGCAGGGATATTTTTCTACTTTAAATGATGAAAGGACATGATGGAAACTAGGATCCCACCACAACTGTTTCTGTTTTAGAGGAGAATAATGGAAACTTAGATGGAAAGTGAACAGAAGCTTCTCCGTTCACCTTCCAATCCCCATAGGGATACATGGCTCCTTACAAATTGTTTCCATTAAATATAACAGCAAAAATGACATGCACTTCAGGTTCTATTCCCGCTGTTATAAACAACGGAACAGGAGGGTGAAGGGGTGTTATGGAGAGGAGACCTGGGCCTTACATATATATAAACCATTCTATACATCTCTAACAAATTCAGTCCTATACAAAAATAAATCACACACCAATTAATAAATACAAATATATATATATATCTTATATTCATGAATAGTATATAGTATACTAATAAAGTCCTGGCAGGGCGATTGTTCATGGAGAGATAGAGATCACCCTTCCTTTGTTGCTTAGCGACTGACACAGATGTAAGGGGGGTCGCACGCCAAATGACACAGATAAAAAGGGGGTCGCCTGACGCATGACACAGATATAAGTGACATTTGTGGTTGCACTCGAAGAACTTCTTCACACGCTGCACAGGTGAAAAAATCAAACAAGAAAGCCAGGAAACAATTCCTAATCCAGGGTAGACAGAGAACACGCCTATGTCCACACCTCTATGTGGATTGTTCATACACTTGGATGTTCCAATAGTGTAACTCGCCCAATTCCACTAGGTAGAAAACAAAACACCAAAAACACCAGAGATTATCCAAGGGTATTTTAATAAAAAGAGGGTTGCCCAGCACATGACACAGATAAAAGGGGGTTGACCAATGCATGACACAGATATAATGGGGCGACCAGTGTACAACACAGATATAAGGGGGTTGTCAAGCACAAAACACAGATATTAATGTGGAGTCACCCAGTGCAAGACAAAGAAATAATGGGGGTCGCCCAGTGCATGACACAGATAGAAATGGAGTCACCCCGCACATGACACAGAAATGAGAGGGGGTCGCCCAGCACATGACACAGATATGAGGGGATCTTCCAGTGCATGACAGAGATGGGGGTCTTACGGAACATAATACAGATATAAATGTGGGGCCACTCAGCACAAGACACAGATATAACTGTGGGGTCACCCGGCACAAGACACAAATATAAGGGGGGTCGCTCAGTGCATTACACAGATAGAAAGGGGGTCACCCAGCACATGACACATATAACAGAAGGTCGCCCAACACATGACACAAAAATAAGTTGTCCACTGCATGACACAGATATAAGGAGTTCTTCTGGCACATAACACAGATATAATAAGGGGTCACTCAGCACACATATAAAGGGGGTCGCTCAGCGCGAGACACAGATATAATGGGGGTCGTCCAGCGCATGACACAGATAGAAAGGGGTTTGCCCAGCACATGACACAGATGTAAGGGGATCGTTCAGTGCATGACACAGATATAAATGTGGGGTTACCCAGCAGAAGACACATATCTAAAGGGGGTCACCCAGCACATGACACAGATATAAGAGGGGGTTTCCCAGCACATGACACAAAAATAAGGGGGTTGGCCAGCGTGAGACACAGATATAATGGGGGTCACCAGTGCATGACACAGATATAAAGGGGTCGTCCAGCACATAACACACATATAAAAGTGGGGTCACCCAGCACAAGACACAGATATAAAGGGGGTCGCCCAGTGCATGACACAGATAGAAAGGGGTTCATCCACCACATGACACAGATTTAAGAGGGGGTCACCGAGGGCATGATACAATGACACAGATAAAAGGTAGGTTGCCCCTCTACATGAAACAGATATAAAGGCGTCACCCAGTGCATGACACAGAAATGAGGAAGGTTGCCCAGCACATGAGACATCCATAAAAGTGGTCACGAAGCACATGACATTGCCCGACACATGACACAGATATAAAAGTGGGTCGACCAATGCATGACACAGATATAATGGGGCGACCAGTGTACAACACAGATATTAATGGGGAGTCACCCAGTGCAAGACAAAGATATAATGGAGGTCGCCTAGTGCATGACACAGATAGAAAGGGAGTCACCCAGCGCATGACACAGAAATGAGAGGGGGTAGCCCAGCACATGACACAGATATGAGGGGATCTTCCAGTGCATGACACAGATATAAGGGGGTCTTCCAGCACATAATACAGATATAAATGTGGGGCCACCCAGCACAAGACACAGATATAACTGTGGGGTCACCAGGCACAAGACACACATATAAGCGGGGTCGCTCAGCACATGACATAGATATGAGGGGATCTTCCAGTGCATGACACAGATATAAGGGGGTCCTCCGGCACATAATACAGATATAAATGTGGGGTCAAAGATATAATGGGGTTGCCCAGCACGAGACACAGATATAATGGGGGTTGCCCAGGACATGACATAGTTATAAAAGGGTCGTCCAGCAAATAACACAGATATAAATGTGGGGCCACCCAGCACAAGACACAGATATAAGAGAGGGTCACCCAACACATGACACAAAAATAAGAGGGGGTCTTTCAGCACATGACACAGATATAAGGGGGTTGTCCAGTGCATGACACAGATATAAGAGGGGGTCGTCCAGCACATAACACAGATATAAATGTGGGGTTACATATCTAAAGGGGGTCACCCAGTGCATGACACAGGTAGAAAGGGGGTCACCCAGCACATGACACAAAAAAAAGGAGTCGGCCAGCGTGAGAAACAGATATAATGAGGGTCATCCAGTGCATGAAAAAGATATAAAGGGGTCATCCAGCACATAACACACATATAAAATTGGGGTCACCCAGCACAAGACACAGATATAAGGGGGGTACCCCAGTGCATGACACAGATAGAAATGGGGTCACCCAGCACTTGAAACAGATATAAGGAGGTCATCCAGTGCATGACACAGATATAAATGTGGGGTCACCTAGAGTGGGACACAGATATAAGCACTACGTATGGATATAAGAGGTGGTCGCCCAGCACATGACACAGATATAAGAGGGGGGTCGCCCAGAACATGACACAGATATAAGGGGGTGGTCCAGCACATAACATAGATATAAATGTGGGATTAACCAGCAGAAGCCAAAGATATAAAGGGGGTCGCCCAGTGTATGACACAGGGAGAAAGGGGATCACCCAGCACATGACACAAATCCCAGCATATGACACAAAGAGGGGGTCGCCCAGCACATGACACAGATATAAGGGGGTCGTCCAGTGCATGACACAGATATAACACAGATATAAATGTGGGGTCACCCAGCGCGAGACAAAGATAGAGGGGGGTCACCCAACACATGACATAGATCATGACACAGATATAAGGGAGTCATCCATCACATAACACATATATAAGTATGGGGTCACCCAGCACAAGTCACAGATATAAAAAGGGTCGCCCAGTGCATGACACAGATATAAGGGAGTGGTGACCTATAGCAGTGACCAGACATATGAACTACATTAGTGTGTCTCAGGACTTATACTCCCCACCCACACTTCAACACATTAAACCCTCCTAAAATTTCAAATAGTTCCCCTTCTCCTCCCTCACAGACATGTCATCTCCTCACCAGTCTTTTTTGGAATATCCTCCTACTCCATACCCCATGCTCTCCAGCAGTTCTAATAATTTGTAGGACACAGATATCCACATGCACTACACACTAGAGGTTAAGGAAAAACCTAGCACTGATTGGCTGAGGCTCAGGACTAGGTTTCAGAGCCTCAACCGTGAAGCATGGAAGATCCTGCACAGTAGGTACTGGTAGCTTCCATGTATCCATGCAGGGAGAGGACGAGGGCTGGCTCCTTGTACTCCATACACAGCAATCAACTCTATCTTTGTCCTAGAAACACAGATAGAGTTGAAAGCTGGAAGCGGGCCCTTCAAAGTCACAGGACCCTGAAGCCACCGCTCCCATTGCCCCCCATGGTAGCTATGCCTCTGTTTACATTTGATCTCCCCAACTTATCCACTACTTTTCTCTAATGTTGAAAACAACGGTCTTTCCCACACCACAAAAAAATTCCAGGGAATCTTGTTTACTACTTTTTTTTATTTTTTTTTTTAGATAAGTTGCTACATTTTGGAAGTGTTAACCAGGCAGTCATGTATTACACCCCAGTTAGTTGCATTCTAATTGTCTATTTTAAAGCCCGGCATTGTATTATAATCATGTAAACACATGAAGTACATTTAACAATTCAAGATTTATTATCTGTATACATAGATGACATAATAGCAACTAATGTTTAAACAAACCTCAGCTCAGATCCTGTTTTGTCCATTATTTTCATCCATCCAGTGTTTCCATAATTCATTGCTTAGACTGAGCCAAAGTGCAATTTACAGTAATTGAAGTGGTTCAAGTCATATGCCAATTAACCTATCTTAAACTACATTACAACTCATTTTGATGTTTCTTTATTCATTCATGGACATAACATGTTGGATTTATCTTACATCAGAACTGTGTTTTTCTTTCAGTTGGAATCATTTCAGCCATTTTTTGTTTCCTTGAGTCTCCCCAGCTACGTTACCAGAGGAGAACAATTTGTCTTGAAGATTGTTGTCTTCAATTATTTGGAAGAAGATACTGAGGTGAAGAGTGAAATGATGTTTGGTATCATACACATAAATATACTCATGACAACATAGTTATTAGTGGCCAGATATTACATTGTCAAGTATAATATATTGGCAAACACTATTTTTAATTTTTATAAAAATAATATGACAAGTTCATAAACTTTAAAACATGTTTTTCCTTATTTTTACATACATTTGTTCCATAAATTTTAGTACATTATTTAGACATTTTAAGCACACTAAAATATAAACTCTAAATTAAAATGCAAAGTGCAATTGACCTTCAAGGGTTGCTGATTATATCCAGCATTCCCATAGTGTGTATACAAATTACAGTTCCATTCACTTGGGGGATTTAGATCCCCAGTTTCCAGTTCCGCTAGTGCGTGGTGGCGAACCTTTAGCCCGGGTGTCAAAGGTGGCATTTAGAGCCCTCTCTGTGGGCACCCAGGCTGTCATCCTAGCAGAGTTTGTCAAACAGGACTCAAGGCCTCCTCCTGCAGTCCAGAGAAGCCCAGGACATGCAGTGCTCAGTGCTATTTTAAAGGGGCATATCTTGAGCTGCCTGAAGGAGCAAGAAGGTTCGGACAGAGCTGGATTACCATTGGAGCTTTTGCTCCGGGTGCCTGCAATTCTTCCTGTTTAAGGCCCAACGTTTATTTCTACTTTATTGGTGTCGTCAGGACGCTGATACAATTGAGCTGTGACAGAGCAGTGAGCAATAAGTTAGCACTTTGTGATTAATAAGTGAGTTTTGTTTTGGAACTCACTCTCCAAAAGGTTTGCCATCACTTAGCTAGAATCCAAGGGAACAAAACCTAGTGATGCTGAGTTCTCTGATATCCTTTCTCTGCATTTGTTTAGTTTCTTTGTATAAAATAAAATATTTTATAATCTCTTAATTAGGTCTTCCGATGTTATGCCATTCCAACATCTCCCTGTAGCCTCTGCAATCCCTCCCTTTGGATCTCTGCGCTTGAGTGGTAGATCCACATTCAGTGACGATTCGCACTCCCATAGCTGCGCTCCTGTTGGCACTGCAGCTAGAACTACTATTCACACGCAGAGTCCCAAAGGAGCCAGGTTGGCGACAGCAGTATCAGAAGTGCACTGAGGATGCGCAGGTAGGGAGGGATCGCTGAGGTTACTAAGGCGTAGAGTAGTCTTTCCTCCCACTCCTCAGAGAGGCTACTCCTCATCACAGTAGCTTCTATGGAATATGTGCACATTAGCTGGATAAAGTGTAGTTTAGTTTAGGAACTATCATAGTACTTGGTTAAAAGAGATTAAGGATTATAAGGTCACAAGGAACCTACTATCAGATCTACCTTATTAGGTAGATTTCTGATGTTAGGTTTTCTTTTAAAGGTTTCTGGACTACCGTAACTTGAAAACCCAGTTAATTTTAGGGAAGTGTAAATAAGAAAAAGAACACTAGCTTGCATAACCCCAGCACCTCCCCATCCCCTTCTTGCTGTCTTTCTTTTTGTTCTCTGTATTCACATGGATAATAATGATAGTGCCACTGTTCATATATTATTGTTCTTGGTCATGTGATTATTGAGGCCGGTGATCGAACACCGGAACCACAGCACCTAAACAGCTTCTAATCTAACTATAACCGGAAGCAAAGGGAATGGGGGTATTGCTTCTTTTTATATCTGACATCTTTCTGGCCACAAGTGGGTTTTCTAGCAAGCATGAAAAACCCCTTATAGTTCATTAGGAGAAGAAACATATTCCTCCCAGTTTTACATTTTGTGGTTTCACTTACATGAATATATTCTTTCGAAGACACTTTAAAAAAAAACATTGGGGCAGATTTATTAAGCTGTCTGAAAGTCAGAATATTTCTAGTTGCCCATGGCAACCAATCACAGTTCAGCTTTCAATTTGCCAGTGCTCATGAATATTTTAAAGGGAAGCTGTGATTGGTTGCCATGGGCAACTAGAAATATTCTGACTTTCAGACAGTTTGATAAATCTGCCCCACTGTATTATGTTAAAAAATCAATGCAATACAATATGTGAGTCTTTGGCTAAACCACTTGAACTGTGTTTTGCCCTTCATAGGTTTCTGTAACCCTCGATCAAAGTGATGCATTTGAAATACACTTATCATTTATACATCCAAATAGAAGCCAACATACTGTGTTGGTCCCAAGTCAAGAGGGAAAAACTGTTTTCTTTCCAATCAAACCTATTCAACTGGGTGAGATTCCAATAACGGTGAAGGCCACATCCTTCCTTGCTTCAGATGCAGTTACTGAAAAACTCATAGTCAAGGTACTTCTAACATGGACATTTTTCACAACAATATAATAGGACTGTGTATTTCCCTTTTAAGCAACTTTTATGACATTCATTACCTTACAACACAGAACAAGACAGAGAACAAGGTAATACATATAATGACAGTCACTGTTTACCAGTGAGTTACAGTGGTTTAAACAGCCAGGAACAAAAGCAGCAACCAGGCAATTCATTCACACACTATAGACACTGGGGTACATGTATCAACTTTTGGCTTGCCTTTTTCTTTAATTTATGAGACTTTTCATGGTGTTTGTGACCATTTGTGACTTTTTTTCTGCCTAAAACTATCTCCCTTCAAAGTTGGCTATTGTCTAGTTTCCTGCAGTGTTCCCTGAGTCATCACCTAAATCTAGATTTGAAAGTTGCACATTTTTGCGTAAATCTACGACTGTCACTGACCAGGTGTAGAAATTAGCTGGGGAACTGATTGAGACTTTTGGAGACTTTCACAAATTCACTAAATACCAAATGCCACATATATCAATAAAGAAAAACTACTATGATACCCCGGACCAGCAGGAAAGCCAAGAAAAGTCTCACAAAACAGACAGAAAAAGACAGACACGTGGATACATGTGCCCCACTAACTTTCAATAGGTCATTTTCTAGCGGCTGGGAGGAAATAAATTGCTTCAGAAATGATATAAAACACAACGGGCAAATTTACTTACCTGGTCCAGTCGTGATCCCCGATTTGGACGGTCCGACAAGGGTGAAGTCCGGCGCGATTCACGAAGCTCATGCGCCCGAGTTCCTGCATCCGTCGCTTCCCCGCCGACGTCCGCCGGAGTTCACCTCCTTGTTCCTGGTGCTTGTAAGTGCATGTCTTGTGAAACAATTCCATATGTTAAATCTTACGCATTGTCCGAATCCGTTGGGTTGTCCGACGTCCTGCCCCCCGATTTCTGTCACGTGCAAGCCGGCGCGATGCACCAAAATGCTATTGCGTGTGACACAATCCTCGGCGCGATGCGGCGCAAAACGGAAATCATAGGGAAACCGACGAAAATGCGCTCTGCGGACCATTAGTTAGTTAGCCCAACAAGTCCATAAACTCCTCTCAGTGTTGCTCATTTTTCTATTTTAATATAAAAGAAATAAAAACATTATAGTAAAAATTGTATTTGGTACTTGAGTATATGAATGTCAACGGTTTAATAGTTTTATGATGTCACCCTTAGAATATCTTAATAGCTAGTGTTAAAAATGTGGAAAGTTAGAATCTATTATATACTAAAATAGTCTCTCTCATATCATATTGCTTTCCTTTGACAGGCTGAAGGAATAGAACATTCATTTTCACAAACTTTGCTCTTGGAACTGATCAACAATAAACCACAAATGATTTCAAAGTCTTTGAACTTTACATTCCCTCCTGATGTAGTAAGTGGCAGTGAAAAGGCATTTATCACTGTTGTTGGTAAGGATAATGTTGTTACGTTCTTAAATAAATGAGTTTTAAATCAGAAGCAACAATAATCACGTTTCTTGAAAAAAGCATGGAACCTAATTTAAGATATAAATAACAGAAGTTTCAGTTAAGAAACTAACTTAACCACATAGCCTTAAGCAAAACAGAGCTATAAACATATCATTACAGCTATATCTCCGGACATGCTCTGTGTAGAACAACCACATTTGGATAGTATTTCTTCTTATTGGAATAAAAATTACATGGCATCTTTAGCCTTTATTAATCGTATTAGCATATTATCCTCGGTGGTTGTATCCGTTCACTACACTCATTGGGGCACATATATCATAAGTCTGGCTTTATCTGTCTGTTTTTGGTACTTTTCTTGGCTTTTCTGCTGGTCATTTATACTGGTTGCCCTTACTGATCCATGTGGCGTTTTGTCTTTAGTGAATTTTAACTTTTTAAAACAAAAGTCGCAAAATATTTCTGGTCATAGGCAGTCGTAGATTTGTGGAAAAACGTGCAACTTTTTGCAACTTTTTAAGAAAAGTCGCATCTTTCACATCTGGTTTCATGGGATAACTCAAGGAACGTTGCAGAAAACTAGACAATGCAGAACTTTGAAGGGAGACAGTTTTAGATGAAAATGAGCACATGTACCATTAAAAGTCTCAAAAATTAAAGAAAATGTCTGTGTTGGGGGAAATCACCTACACCTTGATTTTCATTTTGCTTAATCTTACATGACATCTAGATAATGAGCTTGGAAAATCAGAAACGCCGAGACTAATGGTGCTCTCAATGATTCTATACAGGGGTGTACCAGGCATTTTGTGAGTTGAGCCTCTTGCCTCAGGCAGCCCCAGTTGCAGCAAAATGGGAGGATACATTCAGTACATATTGCTTACATTCTTAATTTTAGCAAAATATAAACAATTTTGGAAAGCAAATACATAAAATTAGTAACCATTTACACCGGAATAGATTGTTCAATCTGGATATCACAGTGGGTCCACAACCTGCTGCTTGTTGTAGCATGCTCAGGCCATTTACTCCAATGGTCTTGCAAGAGATCCAAGGTCCAGATCTTGAAAGAGGATATGCAAGTCCTATGCCTGTGTCAGAACCAAGTCATGTCAGTTGTGCAAGCCATTGCAATCGGCCTGAATTCAGCATCTATTCCTGTAGTACAACAGGTCCTAGCTACACCCACTCCTCAGCCTGCTGGCACCTCTGGCTACATTTAGGCCCTGTTTATGCAAATTTTTCCTAACTTTATACAATGTAAACGAAGACCCTTTTAATACTTCCCCCTATTGTCTATAGTTTTCCCTGTTCTAAGCAGCCTTTTGCTGTCTGTGTTCTATGTAGAAAATGAAAATGTGACATTGTGGTTATATCAATAAAAAAGGGAAAGAATAATTCAGGAAAGAAACCAGTCTTCTAAAATAGGTGGACATTTGGAAATATCTCATTGTTAATGCAAAATATGACCTATGATGATGGTGTCTCATGCTAGCATTTTTATCAACATACTATTATTTACTTATGTTATCTGTGTATATTTTAGGATCAGAGAAGGTCATTGTCAGATAAACTTCCCCTTTCACGAGTCTAGGTTTACAGCAGGTATACCATGTGAGAAATGTGAAAATAAGATTATTCTGTTCATTTTATTTCAAGGTGATATTATAGGACCATCAGCTGCCAAATTGCACTCATTAGTTCAGTTACCCTATGGTTGTGGTGAACAAAATATGGTGAGATTCGCCCCAATAGTCTTTATCATGGAATACCTAACCAATACGAGGCAACCAAATGAGCATGCACCCCAATTGATTTCATACATGAAAGAAGGTATGTTTCTACTATGTCATTGTGTGCTGCTGAGCATCCAAATTATAAATGTATGTTATTATTATTAATGATAAATTATTCATCATGTTCATTTTGTGTTGTAATGTCAAAGCACACTGATCTGCAATTGGGACTAATGCTTTACTATAGTCCCAGACTGCAATAATCAGCTGTAAGGTGTCTGTAATGAAGCTTTATTGATAATCCTTGATCTCATTACAGCAAAAACTCCAATTTTCACTGGGGCAAAAAAATTTTTCTGCAATGATAAAATATACAGTTTCGACTTACATACAAATTCAACTTAAGAACAAACCCCCGGACCCTATCATGTATGTAACCCGGGGACTGCCTGTATTCTCTATTAGCAACCAATTTTCACACACAGAGTGAGACATTTCAACTAATTTGCAGCCTTTTTCAAATGGCCAGGGGTGGAAAGGAATGGTACAGCTTACTGTTATTATAGATACACTGGAATCATAACTTTTTAGCAAGTTTAAATGCAGCTCTTAAAATGCTGGAAATATAGATAATCTAGTTTTTCCCAAATAAAAATTTCATAACAGAGAACTGCATCTTAATCACAAAGAACTGGACTCACATATGTTGCATCTATTGGGGCAGTTTTTATTTTGCAAGTGACATATTTTCAATAAATGTTTCTCACCTGTTAAATAAATGTCTTTAACCTGTTAAACCGAGGCACTTTGTAGGCTGAAGCACGTCAATGCCCTCTGGCAGTGCACACACTATGATGCAGCGGTGTTGCCACATGCTGATGTCATAGTGTGTGAGTGGGTAGAGCGTATTGACGTGTCTCTGCCCACATCTGGAGGATCCATGAGCAGTCAGGGGTAGCCATGAGAAGAAGAGGATCTGCGGGGAGCTCCCATGGTGAGTATATGAGTTTATTATTTTTAAGGGGGAATTGCTGGGCATTTCATTATTGAGGAGGCCATGCTTGGCATTTCATTATAAAGGGTACATGCTAGGTATTTCATTATACAGTGAGTCACGCTGGGAATTTAATTAAAAAGGGGGCCATGCTGAATATTTAATTATTAAGGGGGCCACACTGGACATTTCATTGTAAAAGGTACCATGCTGGGAATTTGATTATAGAGGTGGCCATGCTGGGCATTTCACTATAAAGCTGGCCACGCAAGGCATTTCATTATAAAGAAGGCCATGCTGGCCATTTAATTGTAAATGGGACCATGCTGGGCATTTCATTATAAAGGGGGACATGCTGGACATTTCATTATAAAGGGGGACATGCTGGGCATTTCATTATAAAGTGGGCCATGCTGTGTATTTCATTATAAAGGGGGACATGCTGGACATTTTATTATAAAGGAGGCCATGCTAGGCATTTCATTAAAAAGTGGACCATGAAGGGTATTTTATTAAGGGGACTTTGCTTGGAATTTTATTAAATAGGGGAGGCTGCTGGAAATTTTATTGATGTGAGGAGGCTGCTGCTGGACATTTTATTAGTAAAGGGAGGTCGCTTCTGGACATTTCATTGAGGAGGGGATTTTATAATGGATGAGGCTTTACTCAAGTCAATAAGTTTGCTCAGTTTTTTGTGGTAAAATTAGGTTCCTCAGCTTACACTTGAGTATATACGGTAGTTTATTACAATGCAGTTGTGTTGCAGTTTTAGAAGATATATAAAGCCTGTATGATTGTGAAAGTAGCTCTGTGCTACTCTATAACACTTCGAAAAAGATTTCACTAGACCTGAACAGATGGGAAGGGATATATTTCAGTTTGACTGACCCAATGCTATAAATATGCTTTCTGAACTGCAATTTTATCATTATGCGTATTATTGCCACAAAAAATGTGTTTTATATTAGACGAAATATAAAACCCAAAATTATGTATTACTGATACTCATTTACATGTTTTGAAGAAGTAAAGTTCAAAGACTGTATCACTGTAGTACACAAACTTCACTCTTTGAAAACAAAAAAACAATTACCACTCCCAGAACAGGTGAGCATTCATGGATCTATAATAACTAGAACTTTCATATTAAACTTTTTTCAAATTGTGGTTCAGTAAGTTACACTAGGACTGTGGTTCTGTAAGCTACAAAACCAGAGATAAAAGCCATTACAAAAACATCTGAACCTCACATTCCCAACTTCATCTTTAAGTGTCTGCATCTCTGGTTCTGTAGCAGAGAGCCGCAAATCCAAATTGTTATCTTTAATATGACATATTATGCTATGAAACACAAGATTTGGGTATCTGAAGTGACTCTCCCCCATCAGCCTCTAGAAGGGACTTATCTCATTTTCTCTACAGGTTTTAGCTCATTTGGAGATGTTTTTATGGATAAATGGGTGAAATAAAAAACAAAACCCTGCCGTAGGATGCTGCTAGTTTAGTAAAAGTTGGTGACCATATTTATATAATCTATAATTTCTTTAAAAATGCTTTTTTCTGTGAAAAATCCCCCTTGTTGTTTATTTAGGTTACCAGAGAGAACTTATCTACCAAAGGGAAGATGGCTCTTTCAGTGCATTTGGAAATGATGATCCTGCAGGAAGTACCTGGTATGTTATTATTTAATGATAAAATACCATCAGATATTGTATTCCCTGCAGAATGTCAGTGCAAGGAGCCTATAAATCTTTTCTCTACCATAGGCTTCAACAAGTGGTGTAACAAGACTCTGGGACTAACTTAAGTTCAGGCCTCCATATACCTAAACCCTATGCACTGTAACCATAAATATGCTAAACAGACATATACATCATTAATACTCTACACACATACACCATACATGTTCTATAAATACATACACATAAAGGGGGGTATTTATCAGGGCTTCTGTGCCACACCAGTGACGTAAAAGCCCAGGAATTATCGCAAATGCCAGCTTATTGTTTGCAATTATTTTCCTCTTATTGCCACTTCTACGGTAGAGGGTGTAAAGGGGGTGCACGAGTTCCTGTTCTTACTGCAGCCGGTGAATCTTCATAGGTGAAAACTCACATCTGCATTTATTTCTACGCCAGGTAGATTATTAGATTATAACCCCTCCTTATTAATTCATACAATATATAGTTTACAACAACACCCCAATATTATTGTATAGATATTATAGCAACGCACCTCTTACTAATTTAATTAGCACCCCATCCTGATTAATATACTATTCAGAAGCACCCTTATTAATTTCATGCAATTTGGAGTGCCAGGAATGCAGAACTGTAAAATTGCACGAATTCTCAGTAACATCCACTCCTGCACATGCCCTCTCACATGTACTTCCACCATAAAACATAGTAATTATCATATACAGCTACAAAAAATATAGGAGAAATCAATTGTTGTTGTTTTTATTCCATAACATGTCCATTAGACCAAGCATTACCATATCTCCTCTTCCAGCTACATGCATTTAGCACACTGACATCTTTGGTTTTTCACTTTCGCATATCCTCTTCGTCTCCCCCCCCCCCCTAATAATATTAATCTTCTGCTAACCCTAAAACTGTCACCTCAAATATTAAAAAAGAGCTATTCAGAGTACCCCTGCAAATACTAATTCCACCAAATAATGCTTCCTAGTATAACATGTGGTACCCCCTCCACATTCTATATTCTCTTTATGATTGCTGGAACCTAATGTGGCCCTACATGATGCCTGTAGATGTGGCTCTACACAGAAAGCTAATACTCTGATATCTGATTTTTGGCTTCCCAAATAATGGTCTCTTACAGCACTATACTCCATATTCTGGTTTACACACAGTGTATTGTCCCCGTTTTGGCCCCCATTTTGTATAATGAACCCTTTTAATTACAGCCTCTTTACATTACAGCCTCTTTACTTTACATTACAAATCAGCAACCAGACTTAAACTATCACACTGTCAGTATAATGTGTTATCAAAGAGTCATGTGCCAGCAACAAGATAACTAAATCATAAAACTTAAACGGGTATTCCCAAGAAAAGAAGATACTCAAAGAGTAACCATTATTCTGAACAAAACAAAAATAAATTAATAATTCTCCTCCAGGCGTCCCTGGGAATCATTCCTTCAAGTATTTAGGTTCTCAGTTCCCATTTAGTACCTTTTTTGGCCCATAGCAACCATGGTTTCCAGCTCTGAAAACAACTACAATGAGCAAGTTGGATGGGGGCGGAACCTGTCTCCTGTGACTTCATCACAAGCGCCTGCTGTTTACCAATGAGACCATAGCTTGTGCGAGTTTGGACCATGTAGCTAAGAGACTAAATGATATATATACATATATTCAATGTAATATTCAAGTTCCAGTATTATAACTTTTGCAACTAGATAAGAGTGAACACCAATAGTAGACACGGACACAATAGGGCACATGTATCATGAGTCCGGCTTTTTCTGTCTGTTTTTTGAGACTTTTCTTGGCTTTCCTACTGGTCAGATGTATCTTAAAGTATCCAAAAATTGCAAACAGTTCCCCAGCTATTTTCTGTGGCTGGTCATGGGCAGCCGTAGATTTGCCCAAAAAAGTCGCAACTTTCACATCTGAATTCAGGTGATAACTCAGGGAAAGCTGAGGGTGTTCAGGGAGAGATATTTACTACATTAGTTAGACAGGGAGAGATTGGCAGCACATGAACGAGGAAATCAGCTGCGAGCAGATAGATGGAGGAGGTATGTCTCACATGTACATTCTCACTCCATATTCAGCCTAGTGTGGATGGGAAGTGCCTAGCAACGGCTATCTGAGGAGTCACTGATAACAGGGGGGAGACTGCTGAATAGCAGTGAAAGGAGCAAGATTCAGGTAACTAATCCAATGGCAGAAGGGCTTACAATTGCATTCCCTAAAACATATCAGTTTTTTTTAAAATGCTGCTTAATCTTTAAATATACTCAGGATAACAAAATAACACATTCTCTAATTCAATGTTATTAACAAAAAGCATTCACATATATAATTCCAATCTGTCTCTATCAGTCCTGGTGTATACAATTTCTGTTGCCTGGGAATCCGACTGTAAATCTTCTGATTATGGTCGAGCATGGCAGATTCCTTTCTTGTCTACTTCTCCTTTCTGCCTCTAGCCCCTTCCCCCTCCATTACAAGATGAGCTCACGCCTGCCGGCAAGCAGCTTCATGCAGAGACTAATTCTGCAAACTACAGATTAGATAAGGTCTTTATCCAGGCAGGGGGAGACAGTGCAGACAGTGTGTCATTGTGTGTTATTTTCATCTCACGGTGCTCTCATCTCTGATCTGTCTCATCTCTCTTTTTCTGCATCAGATACTAGTACAATGTTCAGAAGCGAAATAAAAGTGTAGATAAACCTGTTCCTTAATAATCCAAGGATATTTTCAGCACACAGTATCTCATAGCACTAGAGGGATAATAATGTGTCTGCTTAGAGAGTCCCCGCTCACACTATGGAATTTTACACTGACCGTCACTGAATGATGGGAGCTGAAACAGCAATAAAACTGAATAAAATTGTAGAGTAAGGGGTTAAAAATTATCTTTATTGTGTAAACATCGCTAGTAAATTAAAATTTGAGAACCTTTTTTTACTATTAAACATTAAAAGTGTAGGACACTCAAGCTCTCAACAGTCCATATTTATCCCAACTAATTTCTTGTGTAATGAATCACAGTCATTACAGGACCAAGTGAGATTAATACATGAAGGGCTGCAGGCTGATGCAGTGACAAAGTGGGAGCCTGTCAGCAATATTAAATGTCAGCATACTTTACATAACTTCCCTTTCTTGTGGCTCTCACACTTAATAATATCCCCCTCATTGTGTCACCCACATAATAATGCCCCCTCAATGTGGCCTGCCATGTAATAATGCCACACACACGTAATTCTCATGAAAATATACCTCTTCCGTGAAAAGAGAAGGTATCGCTGAACATTTTCCTCCATTTTGGGCAGAAAACAGAGTTTTCCATGCATGAATAACCACTCTCCAATGAGGCCTATGGTGAAAATAATCAAGCAAATAGACTCATTCACCAGCATTGGGGTGGGGGTCAACGAACCCTTGTTTTGAAGGTAGGTGCCGATCTCAATATCCTCAATATAGCCCACACTCCTTCCCCTTCACTGTGACCCCCACCTAAAATGGAATGTACTGTATCCTAATTGTGGGTCAGTTCCTGATAAACCCCTCTGAATGTGACCCTCTACACTAAATAATGCTCCTAATTGAGGATCCCTTGTCCTCTGAAAGGAGCCCATCATCCAATGCTATATAATGTCCCCAAACTGACTAATGCCTCTGCAATAAATAATTCCCCCACATTTAGTAATCCCCCCACACTAAATAATGCTCCTAGATAAAGTAATGTCCAAGGCAGAAAAGGGGAAAGTTAGGAAAGCTGTCGTAAAAAGTTTGGGGACATCAGGGACTCTTGCCAAAAGATCTGTGGCCGTGTACTAGATATTATGACCTAACAAGGCCCCTGACATTCAAGCCCTATGTTTAGCGGAGGCAGGGAATGTTTGCCATACAGTGGTCTATATAAGTAATTATGACTTCCATATAGAACTACAGTACACTTAATTTTATTTTTACTGTAGAACTATATTTTTTTTGTTTCTTTTCTAAGGTTTGCTTGGTGTTTGTGACAATATTGATGACTCAGGTCTGAATAAAAAAAAAAGAAACTGAAGCACTGTACACATTTTTTTTTCCTTCTGTTTCTTAGGCTGTCTGCCTTTGTCTTGCGTTGCTTTTTAAAAGCACGGCAGTTTATCTTAGTTGACCCTGTGATTCTTCATGATACTCTTACATGGCTTTTGACACATCAAAAGAAAAATGGAGAATTTTGGGAACCTGGGAGGATAATAAACACTCAACTTCAAGGAGGCAACTATAGTCCAGTTACACTGACTGCTTATATAATGTCAGCTCTTATTGAATATCCTGGCCTCTTGGTAAGTACAACACAATATACAAAACACATACAGAAATTTATAAAACTTGATATGAAATTTTCTGGCTTATAATTTCTAGAGGTTTTCTGAGGCTGCTAAAGATAGGCCATAAATATTTCAAAGAGGGTGTTGACAGGCGTTGACAGGTGTTGTAAGGATCATACTACACAGATTTCAAATTATGAAAGTATATTTTTAATATGTTAC
Source organism: Engystomops pustulosus (assembly GCA_019512145.1). Classification (NCBI taxonomy): domain Eukaryota; kingdom Metazoa; phylum Chordata; class Amphibia; order Anura; family Leptodactylidae; genus Engystomops; species Engystomops pustulosus. The sequence continues at coordinate 96,054,913 of CM033643.1, forward strand.
TTATGAAACGTAATATTATACTGTGGTCCCTATCCTGATGTCACATATATTGGTTAAGGGCCATAACTTTCTTTTTTTGTGTAATACTATAAACATTTTTGCTGTATTTTTTTTGTGACATGTAGGTATAGTTAAAAATAAATAATGAGTTAAAGGACCTTTTTTTCCATTTTTAGTTTATTTAAAAGTTACAAAAACTGGAGAAAAGATTTGTTGCTTTGTAATGTACACTCACCGGCCATTTTATTAGGTACACCATGCTAGTAACGGGTTGGACCCCCTTTTGCCTTCAGAACTGCCTCAATTCTTCATGGCATAGATTCAACAAGGTGCTGGAAGCATTCCTCAGAGATTTTGGTCCATATTGACATGATGGCATCACACAGTTGCCGCAGATTTGTCGGCTGCACATCCATGATGCGAATCTCCCGTTCCACCACATCCCAAAGATGCTCTATTGGATTGAGATCTGGTGACTGTGGAGGCCATTTGAGTACAGTGATCTCATTGTCATGTTCAAGAAACCAGTCTGAGATGATTCCAGCTTTATGACATGGCGCATTATCCTGCTGAAAGTAGCCATCAGATGTTGGGTACATTGTGGTTATAAAGGGATGGACATGGTCAGCAACAATACTCAGGTAGGCTGTGGCGTTGCAACGATGCTGAGTGCCAAGAAAATATTCCCCACACCATGACACCACCACCACCAGCCTGAACCGTTGATACAAGGCAGGATGGATCCATGCTTTCTTGTTGTTGACGCCAAATTCTGACTCTACCATCCGAACGTCGCAGCAGAAATCGAGACTCATCAGACCAGGCAACGTTTTTCCAATCTTCTAATGTCCAATTTTGATGAGCTTGTGCAAATTGTAGCCTCAGTTTTCTGTTCTTAGCTGAACGGAGTGGCACCCGGTGTGGTCTTCTGCTGCTGTATCCCATCTGCCTCAAAGTTCAATGTACTGTGCGTTCAGAGATGCTCTTCTGCCTACCTTGGTTGTAACGGGTGGCGATTTGAGTCACTGTTGCCTTTCTATCAGCTCGAACCAGTCTGCCCATTCTCCTCTGACCTCTGGCATCAACAAGGCATTTCCGCCCACAGAACTGCTGCTCATTGAATGTTTTTTCTTTTGCGGACCATTCTCTGTAAACCCTAGAGATGGTTGTGCGTGAAAATCCCAGTAGATCAGCAGTTTCTGAAATACTCAGACCAGCCCTTCTGGCACCAACAACCATGCCACGTTCAAAGGCACTCAAATCACCTTTCTTCCCCATACTGATGCTCGGTTTGAACTGCAGGAGATTGTCTTGACCATGTCTACATGCCTAAATGCACTGAGTTGCCGCCATGTGATTGGCTGATTAGAAATTAAGTGTTAACGAGCAGTTGGACAGGTGTACCTAATTAAGTGGCCGGTGAGTGTATACTTTATTTTTAGCATATTTTTTTCAGTTTTCAAATTAACTCAAAATTACCATTGTAAATTAATTCCCTAGTGCGTGAAGGTCATTTTGATATATAATGGAGCATCATCAGGCTCCAGGGGCAGTGGGCCAACTGGACCACCACGAACGATGACATAAGCCGACACCTGGGACCAGAATCTAAGTGGTACCTTTTTTTCACCAGAGCCCGCCACAAAGCAACCCGCTTGGTACCACCACGGGCAGCATGGGATTGGATTCGGAGACGAAGCAACAGGTCAGGGCAGGCGGAACAGGATCAAAGTCAAATGCGAAACCGGGGTCACAACTGGAAATCACACTAAGAATGCAGGGCATCAGGGAACAAGCTTTTTCAATGGCACGAAGATACAGCAGGGTGTGCAGGAAGAGGCAGATTTATATAGAATTCTTGGAAATGGCCAGCGCCAATAAATGATGCGCTGGCTCTTTAAATCTTCTGTAGCCTTGATAGGCACATTTACTTACCTGTCCGCGGAGTTCACCAAAAGTGCATTGTCCGACTCTGCCGCAGCTTTTGGGCCCGATATCCTGCATGTGCTACTTTCCCGCTCAGGTCCAACAGAGTTCTCCTTCTTTTAAGTGGTGTATCTGAGTGCATCAGCTTGCAACACAATTTGAATTTTAAATCCTGCGCTCAGTCCGAATCAGTCAGATCGCCAAAAAAATGATTGTGTGTGCCAAAAAGCTAGCGCAGACACCTGTTAAATACCTGTCCAAGCTGTGCAATCCCCGAAAAAGGCAAAAGTTCAACAAAAGTGCGTTCTGCGACCCTTAGTTAATGAGCCCCAATGTGTATAGTCTGGGGCAAATGGGGTGACTATTTTTTAAAAAATTTTTATTGGGGAATATTAATATTTATTTTTAAAAATTTGTTAGTATGTAATTCGTGTGTTTATTAACTTTTATATGACCCCCATGAGGTCAAAAAAAGACTTTTCCACATTTTTATTTTATTATTTATTTATAAAGGTTTTTTCTACTTCTCTTTTTCACATGTAGCATCTGGGGCATCTGTAGAGTGCCAGTTACAGGGGGAAATGACCCCCTGTGGGGACAGATGTTGGATTAGAGCTAGACTGGGTCTGACCATGTGCCTGGCGGCTCTCCTCCTCTGTGCATCATGCTGCTTCCATGTGATACTATGAGAATCAGAGAAAAAAGATGCAGTAATAAAATGCATCCCCCTTCTCCTTAGGGACTTCAGCTGTCTCAGACAGCCAGAGACCCGGCCCTGTTCTCGTGATTAGCGCGGGATCAGAAGAAAACTGCAGGAACGTATAAAGACTTTGCAGACTCGAGACCTGTGCCTGCTGACATCTAAAATCAGTGGGTAGTTGGGATTGAGTAAAACATCCGAGATTGAAGCCTTCAATAACAGCCGTAGAATCCCAATATGACATTTAAGAAAACCTGCCATGCAAATTTATGCAACCAAAATAAGTACTTAATTAAAAACTATGATTAAAAGCATTGTCCTTATCCCTTAATGACTCTTCTCCATCGCTGCAATGTTACGAAAATCAGTTTGTAAACTTATAAGCAACTCACCTGAAGTAAACCTTCATATTCATGGGTTACCCCATGTATCTATCTGATCACATGAAATAACAGCAGCCTCCATGTAGGCACAGGAAGGAGAAGAAGTCCATGGAGACATGCTTTGACAATACCATGAAACTGCCATGTGTGCCAGATACATGGGGTAGATATTGCAAATTAAACTGGATAGAGCGCCTTAGATAACATCAACCTGGTCCCATGATAAGCTGATAAGAACCATGGGACATGCGTAGGTGAAGATAGGAGGGGCCAGGTAATATAAGATAATGTTTATTTATGGGGATGTGAGGGAAACAAATTTTAAAATGAAGAGTGTCAGTTAGTTAATAGGGTTCTATGGGCACCAGTCACTAGCTGTATTTTTTATTGAAAATGTAGTGACAGGTTCTCTTTAAGGTGTTTAAAGCAGTGAGAAATCAAGAACCTATTTTTCAATTTTGTTGAAAACATTTTATTACATAAAACTCAATTTTTTTTTAGCAACTGGAATACCCCTTTAACATTTTCCAGATAGTGAACCCAAGGGATATAGCTGAATATCAAACCTTTGGAAACACGTCTTCTATTTTGTGTTTGGCCAATTTTACAGACCTGCTGTATTTGCCTTACATCAAACATAATTGGGGACTCTTTTACTTATCTTAGAATGTTTTCCTAAAAGGTTTGGGGATAATCCAGGTGTTTTGTTTTTCAAACATGTGATGAATATTATCATTATTTGTGGACGGCAGTGGTTGCTGCCCTCTTACTCTACTTTGAATGCTATTTTTGCCAAATATTTTTCTTTTGCTGTAGTCAAGAAGACTGGCCTTAGTTGACCCTAAAGAGGTTCTTTTAACATTCTTTTGCATGCCTCTAGTTATGTTTTTTCATTATGCTTGCTTGTTATAGCTCTACCAATTTTGGAAAGTTAAGTACTCTTGAAACCAATCTTTACTGTTTTAGGTCATTTCCATTTAAGAATAATGGATTTCACTGTAATTTGATTAGTGCACAAGAAAAGAAATGTCCTTATTACCCTTTACAATTACACTTCAACATTTTTATCTCAACTTTTCTGCAGTTGTCATTAAGCCAGAAATGACTCATTGGTAAACATGACAATTGTCTGTATGCTGTATTTATTGACAAAATGAAAATCCTAATCCTATCGCTTAGGTCATAGTTAAAACAATTCCATGTGGGAATGGGGGATTCCTCTACTTTAGAGCTTCAAAACACTATGAAGTAATCTTCTTCATACCATGAAGGGTATATCATAATAGCACAATTTATATGTGATTTTCTCCAATGATGCAATTTTATAATAGTTTCAACACAAAAATGACATTTAAATTGAAAACACTGCTTATTAAAATGGTGACTTAGGGAAAAAACAGCTCACACGGTAATGACCTGTCTGAATAGTGTTGAGAATACATTCTTGCTGCTACTAAGTAATCAAGCATTTTGGAGACATTACAAAGGCTACTCATATGCACACCCCCTGATTGTAATGCTGGAAAATAACCATAAATGTTACTACTACAGCGTCATGAACATTCTTTGCGATTCAACCTTCTAATGTTTCCTATTAACATTTATTGTTACTAGAACATTGTCTAAGCAACTCAGTTCATCCAGTCCAAAAACTGCTAGAAGTCTACTAAGCAATAAGTCAAATTCAGTGGAAACTGAGAACATGTTTTATCCTTAGTCTGTGATGAAAGAAAACCTTTGCATGATTAATATTGCTTACCAGACGTTGATAAACATTTTTGCAGTCAAGGCAGCTTCAACCTTTTTCATAGTCTTAAAAAAAACTGTGGGCTGGTGTTCAAACGAACTTTCATTGACAATTCCATTTGCAGCATCCTCTCCATTGTTAATGAAACATTATTTTTTTATAGGTTCGTTTTTTTGAAGAAAGTCCAACTTCTTGCCTCGCAAGGATGTCCTATATCTCTGCCTCCCCCAGTCTGAAGTGTTGTTAAAGGTTTTGCTCTATCTTTGGAGCAAGATCAATTACTAACCTGGCAACTTTACCGAGACAAGTTCAACATATGCTTAACCCATTATTTCCACAACATATTTGTAGTACCAAATGTGTAGACTGTTTCATGTACTATTTAAACCATTATGACCACCATCTGGCTTACACAGTTTAGCAACTAACATTTTGTGTGAAAATCTCAGTTAGGCATTTAATTATCTAGATCCCCCTGCCACTTTTTAGAGGCCCCCTGCCACCTCTTGGCTCTATTAGAGGGTCACAAATTATATTCAGACACGTCAAGCCAGGGGGTAGACTTAGATATGCTGTAAAATAAAATAATATTTAACCAAATATAAATTGGGGTCAGGGCTTTTCTTCAACTGTAGGGGAGACATTTTATCAACTTTCTGCAGGATAATTTTATGGTACAACTTGTAGAAGATTCCACAAGAGGTGATGCAGAGAATGCAAAAATTGTCCAAAATGTCACTGTCCAGGAAACCTTTAGTAACAGTGATCATAACATAACATATAATCCAAAAACATAAAGGAAAATTGAAAATTTTGAATTTTAAGAATGCTTATTTCCCCAAATTCAGGGCTGCACTAGAGGATATACACTGGGATCAGATACTGTCACATGAGGATACTAATGTTAAATGAGAAACATTCAAATCTATACTGGGTCATTATACTTCTAAATTTATTGATTTATGTAACAAGTATGGATGGGCTAGATTACACCCCACATGGCTTACCGCTACAGTTAACAGGGCAATAAATGAGTGCATTTAATAATATAAATCTGACGTTTGTCTCATGAAGCCTTCAATAATTACAAAACACTTACCAAAATCTGTAAGAAGGAAATAAAATCAGCCAAAATACAAAATGAAAGAGACATTGTGCCAAAGACAGAAAAATTAATTTTTTAAGTACAGGCGGTCCCCTACTTAAGAACACCCGACTTACAGACGACCCCTAGTTACAAATGGACCTCTGGATATTGGTAATTTACTGTGCTTTAGTCTAAGACTACAATAAACAGCTGTAACAGTTATCAAAGGTGTCTGCAATTAGGCTTTATTGTTAATACTTGTTCTTATGACAATCCATCATTTTTAAAATCCAATAGTCATAGAAACCCAAAAATTTTTACCTGGAGTTACAGTTGTAAAGTATACAGTTCTGACTTACATGCAAATTCAACTTAAGAACAAACCTGCAGAGCCAATCCTGTGCTTAACCCGGAGACAGTCTGTATATAAATACAAAAAAAAATAGATCAGAGCAGGTGGGAACCCTATATGGTGCAAATGGGGCTTTGGTGACTGAACACCAAGAGAAGGCAGAGATACTAAATGGATTTAAACAAAAGAAGAAAGTACTTCTGGCGTGGTTCGTGCCAATGCGTGTGATGCATCCTGTAATTTACTACACTGGCTGAATGAAGACATGATCCAATTTAAGCTCAATAAAATAAATGTGTACAAGGTTCCTAAACCAGATGGGTTACCACCCAGAAATCTGAAAGAACTCAGTTGTGTCATTGCTGTGCCACTGTCTAAAATCTTCAGAGATTCCCTAATTACTGGTACAGTGCCAAGTGACTGACGCAAGGTGAATGTGGTGCCAATATTTAAAAGAGGCTCTAGAACTTTGCCAGGAAATTACAGATCTTTGAACTTCACTTCCATTATGGAGGAAATATTGAAAGGGTTACTAAAATACTACATACTGGAGTATTTGACATCAAATAGTATAATAAGTGATATCAAGCATGGGTTTATTAATGATGCCTGGACAGAGGAGCTGCTGTGGTTATTGTGTACTTGGACTATTCAAAGGCATTCAACACTGTCCCTCATAGACACCTGATGGGTAAAATGAGATCTATTGGTTGTACAGGAACTATTTGATTAAAACTGTATGAAGGATCACATCTAGAGAGTTGTGTTCAATGATTCCTGCTAAGAATGGCCACCATTTATAAGTGGTGTACCCCAGGGTTCTTTGCCCAGCCCACTACTATTTAATTTATTTATAAATGATATGGAGGTTTAAAGAGGATGTTCACAGGCTGCAGGGTGGCTTGAAAAAACTGAGCGTTTGGTCATCCACTTGACAAATGAGTTTCAATGTGGATAAATGTAAGGTTATTCACCTGGCGGCTAATGATCTACATACAACATGGGTGTACTAGTGATCATAGATTACATAACAGCATGTCAGTCAGCTGCTTCTAAAGTCACCAAGATCTTGTCATGTATCAAAAATTGACTCTCGGGATAGGGATATAATATTACCACTGTACAAGGCATTGGTTTGGCCTCACCTGGAATATGCCATCCAGTTTTGGACAACAGTGCATACAAAGGATTCCCTGGAGCTAGATACAGCGAAGAGCCACAAAAATGATAAGGCTCTCATTTATGAAGAAATATTAAATACATCTAGTTGTTTTAGTCTTGAAAAAGACGGCTAAGAGGGGACATGATTAATTTATATAGATATATGAATGGATCATACAAAGTCAAATCAAAAGACACTGTTCGCTTCTAGAGAAAACAAGCTTTATCCACTAGAAAAAAAGGCAAATGAATCTGCTCACTGACGTGTATGTTCCCAGCTTGTTTGTAGTCCAACTTCGTGCAGCTCCCAGTGCCCGGAATCAGGCTGTGCTGTCGGCCAGCCGAGATAAACTTGTAAGTGGAAAGAAAGTAGATACTCCGGCACTCGCAAAATCTTGACAAAATCCAAAAATTCTTTATTCCATAGTATTTAAAAATGCAGGGTCACATATTGCACATCCATATCCACTAGATCTACGCGTTTCGGACTATATAATCTAGTCCTTAGTCATGAGTCTGAGATTATGACTAAGGACTAAATTATATTTAAATTTTTAGATTTTATCAAGATTTTGCGAGTGCCGGAGTATCTACTTTCTATCCCCTTACAAGGTTTAACCACTGTTTGTGACAGGGCTTTTTACTATGAGAACTATCAATCTAGGGAGTAGCCTGCCTGAGGTGCTGGTCACAGTAGGGACAGCAAAGAAGGGCCTAGGTGCCTTTTTGTATCTAAATAACATTGATGGTTATGTTATATACAATTGTTTCCTCTAAATCCCTTCCTCATGCAATCCCTTCCCTTCCTTGGTTGTACTTGATGGACATGTGTCTTTTTTCAACCATATAAACTATGTAACTATGTAACCATGTTTATAGTTTTATGGCTTGTGTGATATTTTTTTTTCCAAAAGCAGCATTAGATTTCTTAGATCTGTTATAAGTAAGAAAACTACTCTGTCAATAATTGATTACCGCAGTGCCTCCTCAGCCTCAGGTGTCATCCACAGTATAACTACAATATGGCACAATGTGACATTTTTACTGCATAAAGGTATAAAAATAATACCTGTCCACAGATGGCTCCATTGTATTCTTTTCCAGCTTCCTGGTACACCGTAAAGAATGTTGCATTGTTCTATTTGGAAGTAAAATATATCTTGCAAGTAGCAAGCCCTCATATGGCTCTGTACTGGTGTAATGGTGTAAATTAAGGCTTTTGAAAGGCATAGACTAAAAGACAGAATTAATTAAGGAGTTCAACTTGATTAATTAATAAAAACAGATTTTAATTGCATCAGAGTTTAAAGATTCCCTGGAACTTTTTATCTAGTGCTTGTATTTAACCAACTTCATATTTTATTGTGAAAATATATTCATTTGAACCCTGCTATACACTTCACACATTGGTGTTCATATGAGAGCTGCAACACCTTGACCCCCCTATAGTTAAGATGAGGGTCCATGATTTCTAAAGTTGAAGACATCGCAGCAGGTCTGTATGCTGTAGCCACCCAGGCACTATAGGTTTCTGTAGGCAGAGTGATAGGGGAAATGTTCTTGAACATATGTTTGCTTATTTGGAAACACCTTCTCATTTAATATTTTAAGAAATGGTTTTAACTGGGTAAATACCTGCCATGTTTTCATCTTGATCTAAACCCCCTATTTCATAATTTGTGTTAATCGGTAAAAGAAAAACCCATGCCTAATGTACTTTTTTGTGAACTGTAAATTACACATTTTATAAGCCATTGTTGGCTTTACATCAGACAACATTTATCCCATTCCGAAGAGAATTTCATATAACCACTGCTATAGTAAAACAAGGAATATAAAATGTCTTTCAGTAAATGAAAACTTGCTGTGCTATTTGCAGGGAAATGGGACTTCTTTTATACTTTTTGATTTAAAACAAATGTTATTCACTCCCCTAGAATTCTTCTCAAATAACAGCTGCTACAAATTACTTGGAATCTCAAATGAATGAGGTCATCTCCGATAACTACACCCTCAGTCTTGTGACATATGCACTATCATTGGTTGGAAGAAACAAAGCTAAAGAAGGTCTAGACCTCTTAAACCGTCGGGCGGAGCAAAATGGTAACTTTATAATTTTTATATATATGGTTAAAGAAGAATATTTTAAATGTTTGCCGTTTAACCCTGGATTGTACATCTACTGTGTGCCTCTTCATTGCCAGCTGGAGACCCCATAAATATAGCTGTACAGCAGCTCACCTTTGTGTGAGCCGTAATAAGGAATCCATGAGAGGTTTTCCTATACATACGATTTTGAATTAGACATACAGAATTTTTTATTTACATTGGATTTAAGAAACATATCTTAAAAGTTACATTAAATGCTGTGCTTTAGTAAAGTATAGCAAAGCATTTACAATATAAAACAGAATGGTACCATAGCATGCATAATGCAATGGGACAACTTAAGTGCATTGCTGATCTATATATCATTTCATTTATTGTATTGGTCTAAAATTACTCCAAACACATATACACTGGATTTTTTTCATTACAGGTGATTTAAGGTTTTGGAAATCTAACATCCAAAGAGCCCCAGGATGGTGGCAACCAAGTTCTGTTGATATAGAAGTTGCTTCTTATGTCCTAATGTCACATGTCATACAGAATCGTGTTTCTGAAGGAGTAGCAGTAATGAAATGGTTAAGCCAACAAAGAAACCACTTTGGAGGATTTTCTTCTACTCAGGTTAGTTGTTAAAGTTCTACTATGAAAATATAACCCGTTTTATAAATGAAGAGTAACGTTTTGATGTATGACATGCAAATGAAACCCCTTTCCGCACCTTGAAGTAACTGTACATCATAACTACTGTGTGGGTAGTTATCGCACCATGATGTACAGTTAAGTCGTAGCAATCACACTGGCTCAGAAGCTGAGCCAGTGGGATCAGTGTGGGAGCTCGGCTGTGTGTGAAAGTCGGGTTCCCGCAGTAGCAACTGGGATCCTGATTCATGTGATCCCAGCTGTTTAACCACGTAGATGCCACAGTCATGTTGACCATGGCGTCTGTGGGACAGTATCGGGTACATACCCAGACGATTGGCACGCTATAGCATGGAGGTGGCCATCATTTCCATGGCAGCCCTGGGGTTCTATGAAGGTCTCCAGCACAGCCTTCGATAGATGCCTGTTAGATCATGCTTTCAGCACGATCCAACAGTGCTGCTGTCAGCCTATGCAGAATGCATATTAGTATTAGCCCATTAGTATTGCAGTGTATTACACTGAACAAGTTATCAAATTAACATAAAAAAGGGAAAAATCTACAGGTCCTGATAAAGAAATAGATAACTGTATTTTATCTATAAAATGAGTCCACTGATGTTTAAATAGTTTATACTAGTTTATATAGTTCCACTCAAATAAAGGGTTTGTCCAAATACCAACCAGGGTATGTACAAGACCCTAATAAGGTCACCCATATAGTATTTGGTAAACCCGCCTGAAAAGAACGGGTCAAGTGACCGCGGGCAGCAGGACTTGGGACTTCCGGGTTCACTGCTACACCCCCAACAATGGAGGGGGGCATGCCGTCATTACTGTGTGCTTCTTTTTAAATGTCTCACAGTTGTCAGATATTCCTATTGCACCATAATCGGTGGCTTTTTTTGAAACTCATTCTAATCCCTGCCACTTTCAGCTTCAGACAACTTATCCAGATTATCAAGTGAATACTGATATCTTGACAGAATTATAAAGTGTGATTTTTCAAAAAAGTTTTTAAGAAAACTTTTTTTCAAATAGCGATTTAAGTACCGGTAAAACCTTGGAAACCAGTTGCAAAAATGTGTGCTCTTTTAAATAAAGGTTGCATCTCCACCAACTCATTAATAAATGTCTAGTCCCTATAATAAATTCTATGTGCAAAAAAGAGCCATAAGACATTCTAAAAAAAACTGGAGTAAGATCCTGCCTAACACCAGTGACGCCGACACTAGGTAAGGTAGAGAGAATAATGTATTTAGTTCACTTCTCTAAGTCAAGTTTGAGACCACATGTAACGTATAAACAAGTAGACTCTTTGTTGAAGAAGGAAATTTCTGCTACATTACAGATCTGTAGGTTTCCCAATTAGTGACTGATCTCTTGCACCATCTCTGCATCATGAAGTCATAAGGATGGCTATAAGTTGACTCAACAGAATATTTTCCTCAAAAATTATAGCAATCGCTCAATATGTGCACTGTTATACTTCCAGAAAACCCAAGATGAGAACATGGTGTGGGGGATTTAACAAGCTCTGGAACTCGATATTCCGCAAGAGGCCCGACTCTTAGTACATAATGGTGTAGAATGCACTATAATCTAACATGGGGTGTCCCTACCACGCTCTGGCCACTCTGTGACTGGACTCTGAAAATCCATTACAACGTCCCTCTCTACCACTTTATGTGAAAGTGGGAAGGGTGGAAAAGTAACAAATTCCTGGTGTGCACCCATACAATCTTGATAAAACCCCCCCCCATTATAGAAAAACTCACCCCTCATGTATGAAAATTCAACATTAAAAGTTATCAACCCTTTGTGTTTCACAGGGGTTAAAAAAATGGAGGTGCAATATACATACATTAGTTTTGGCAAAAATATTACAAAGGGTTAGATGAAAAAGGTCATCAAAGTTTGATACGACAGTATTCTCTGAGTATGTGGATACCCCATATGTGGTGGTAAACTGCTGTATAGACACATGACTCGGGCATGAACTGAAAGGAGCGCCATTCAGAGCAGATTTGCATTACAAGTGTACAAATGGTTTTTTTGTAAATTAAACATATGAGCATATTTTTGCAAGATGAGATCCACTTTTCAAGTACATAGTTTAGGATTCAATGCTAAAGCTTAGATTTTATTAACTGTTTCTGGGGGGGGGTTAAGAAAATCATTAATTTGGTTAGGGTTTTATTTTTTTTCCTTGGCCGTTCAACAATACCATAAATTAATACCTTAAATTTATTCTATAGATCACCATGATTATGTCGATATCCCATTATTGTGTAGGCAGTAAGAGATGTTGGACAGAGAGTCCACTGGAAAACTGATGCAGATAGAGGCGGAGTTTTGCGTCATATGAGCAATTAAAAGATTGCTTATAGCTACCAATCTAGATTTAAAAAAAGGAATACCATCTTCTCGATACTACCCAGGTTGATGCTTATGGTATGGATCAAATTTTGCCTCAATACAGCAGAGATTAAAAATACTAAACTGGACCAGCAGACATGAGATTGGCCACTCTGAGTGCCTGTATGATGACATAATTTGACAATCTGGAAAAGGCAGGGGATTTCATTATTAGCCGATATCTGGAGTTGAAGAAGGCTAGTACGTTTGATCTTATAAGGGAAAAAATTTGTATACAGCAACAGATTTATGGTGTATGCAAGATTGAAATCCTTTTTAAGATCAGTCAGAAACGTTATGGGCACGGAATAAATGAGTCAAACCCATCCAGATTTTTTTAAAATTTTTGACATCAAAAGTTAAATACAAGGAGGTTTTCATGCATATTCAGAAATTTATGGAGAACCACTAGCAAGGAAAACTGGATATATGAAACAAATGGAGCAGGAAATGGGGAGATCTTTCCCGTTAGTGGACTGGCTTAATGCTACTAGAGGGATTAGAAAGAATACGTTCTGCTTAAATTATTATGAGATATTAATTAAGATTCACATAGATTGGATATCCTCCTGTACGACTTGCTAATATGCTTTCTGACCAATCTGACTTATGTTGGAGATGCCTGTGGAAAAAAAGCAACCTATCCATATATGTGGTATGCCACCCCAACTAAGTAGTACTGGTTGGGTGTTGGAAAAATATAGAATGGTAGCTGGGGTTTCCCTTGGATCTCACCAGAATGGGCACTTTTGAAATATGTGTCAAGGGACCTATTTAAAAAAATCCACAAATATAAATGGGTTATTAATAAAATCTTGACAGCAGCTAGAGTTATACTGGTTAAAAAATGGAAGGACGAAGCTAGCCCAACTATTACTGAAATGATTTCTTTAGTTAATTCCACATGGAGAATGGGAAAAATGTCTTGGGGAACAAGGTATTAAAGATTAATGATTTGACGAATGTGGAAATCATGGCCAGGCATGAAAGGAATACGGCTAAATCTCTTTCAATTGAGGTGACAACCAGAGAATAATAAAAAAAAATATATATATAATATATTTTTTTTTCCCTTGGTTTTCAATCTTTTACTCCCTTCCTTTTTCTTTTTCTTCTTACATCTTCTACCTCTTACACGTGCAGTGAATATGTATGAAATGTGCATGATATGCAACAATCGAAATGCAACTGCTGTTTACCTTTTGTCAGCTTAACCGTTAACGCTCAGCGTCCGATATATCGGACGCTGAGCTCAATGACTTAGCGCTCAGCGTCCGATATATCGGACGCTGAGCCCAGCCGGTTAGCTCAAGATCTGAGCCGAACCGGCATCGGGAAACACGGGGTGCCGGCTGTGACTGATAGCCGGCACCCCAGGTAACACCCGCGATCGGAGTTGACTCGATCGCGGGTGCTTAACCCGTTTAAAGCCGCGGTCAGCGCGACCGCGGCATCTAACATGCCTCTGGGGGGTCTTTCCCCACGATCGGCCCCCCGAACGTGTTTCGGGGGGCGCCGATCGTTGCTATAGAACTCTGGGGTCCGATTGGACCCCAGAGTTACCTGCAAAATTGCCGGTAAGATGGCGTCTGTGACGTCATCTTACTGGCACGTCAGCCTATGCAAGTGTATAGGCTGACACTGGTAATACTCTGCAATACATGAGTATTGCAGAATATTATCATGAAACAAGCAATCAGAGGATTTCTTTTCATGTCCCATGGTATAAAAGTGAAAAAGTAAAAAAAAATGTTATTCAATAAAAAAATAAAGTAATAAATCACTAAAACATGCCAAAACCCCAAAACATTAAAGAGACATAAATAAAAAAAAAGTCTAAATCATAACACAAACCCCACATATATAGTATCACGCGTCCGTAACACCCGTAGATAAAAGTAAATCATTATGAAACCCGACGATAAACGCCGTAAAAAAAACTGCTATAAACTTCCAAAAATTATGATTTTTAGCTATTCAATCCCACAAAAATGCTATAAAAATGTGATCAAAAAAACCATGTGTACTCGACTGTATATGGTGCATCCACCAGCTCCGTAGCCAAAAAAGTAACAATATGCCACTTGGAAGACGGCAATACATAAATGATAGATTTTTCCCACACTTAGGGTTTTGTTTGACAAATTTAGTAAAACGTAAGAAAATATATTCAAGTCTGGTATCCCCGTAATCGTATCGACCCATAGAATAAAGATAATATGATTATTAGTCTATACGGTGAACACCCAAAAAAAAAAGAGTAAAAAAATCCATTACAGAATTGATGCTTTTCTACTCCTGCCCTCAAAAAAAGTTCCTAAATTTCAACAATAGGTGATACCAACCCCAAAATGGTAACAATGGAAAAAGCATCTCATTGCGCAAAAAAAATGGATCACATGGCCCAAATAACGAAAAAGCGAAAATTTATAGCCTCAAAGGGCCAATGAGGAAACTAAAATCCTGGCAGCTGCAGCGCCCTCCTTCCCTTCTGCGTCTCGCTGTGCACCCATAAAAAAGTATGGCCACATGTGGGGGTCTCGTACTCAGGAGAAATGCAGAACCAAATTGTATGGTGGGTTTTCTCCTTTTATATTTTGGAAATGTGTAAATTTTAGTGCTAAATGAACGTATAAGGGAACAATTTGACCATTCTAAATTTCACCTACATTTGATTCAATTACTATGAAGATCTCAAGGGGTTAACAATTCTGTAAAAGCGGTTTCTGATAGCTTGAGGGGTGCAGATTTGAAAATGGGTTGGTTATAGGGGGTTTTGATGCTAAATATGTAAAAATTCATTCAAAACTGTATTTATCCCCAAAATAGTCAATTGAAAATCAGAAAGCGATATTTTGTAAGCCGCGTGACATCAAAATAAATTATCCAGACATTTCAGAAATTAGAAAATGTAAAGTAGACAAATGGGAAATGTTATTCAGCAACTTATTTAGGTGGTAAATATCTGCCTGAAAACGCAATGATTTTGAATTTCGAAAATGGCATTTCAAAAAATTTATCATATTTTTTTTTTTTTGTAAATAAAAGCAAAACTATCAGCCAAAATACCACTAAAGAAGTACAACATGTGGGGAAAAAAGAATCTCAGAATCGTTTTGATAAGTAACAGTGTTCAAAGTTATAACCATAAAGCGACGCAGGTCAGAATCCAAAAAATCGGGCCGAGCCTTAAGATACAAATGGCTGCGTCCTTAAGGGGTTATATTGGAACTATTTATTTGTGTATTTTGTAAAAAAAAAAAAATTCCCATTTAATAGCTTTTTATGGTTGTTTTGCAAAAGAATAATTTGAGAGAATTTTGCTGTTTTGCATGGCCATGTACTAAGAGGCCTAACAATTTAATTTTTGTTTACGGAGCTGTTTTAGGGTTGTTTTTTGGGACAAGCTTTACTTTTTATTGGATCATGTTAGGATAAATGTCACTTTTTATATTTTATAATTGAGTTTTTGCAGTTTTTTTACAGGTTCACCATACAGGTTCAATAACAATTTTTTTATTGTACAGGTTGTTATAGATGTTGTGTTTAGTGGTCATTTTCGTATTACACTGAACAAGTTATCAAATTAACATAAAAAAGGGAAAAATGACCACATAAACACAACATCTATAACAACCTGTACAATAAAATAAAATTGTTATTGAACCTGTATGGTGAACGCTGTAAAAAAAACTGCAAAAACTTCAAAAATTATAAAAATATAAAAAGTGACATTTATCCTAACATGATACCAATAAAAAGTAAAGCTTGTCCCGCAAAAAACAAACCCTAAAACAGCTCCGTAAACAAAAAATTAAATTGTTAGGCCTCTTAGTACATGGCCATGCAAAAGCAAGCAAAATTCTCTCAAATTAGTTCTTTTGCAAAACAACCATAAAAAAGCTATATAAATGGGAATTTTTTTTCAGATGCGCAAGTAGCGTTGAAATAATATCGGTAAATGATAAAAGATAACACAGCAGGGTGGCGACAAAGTTAACAAGTTTGATGTGGAAGCCGTGAAAACAACCCAAAACTCTGCCTGACACAGCTCTTTTGCTAAGAAGACGATGTATGGAGGAAGCTATGTGGACGACTTTTGGAGGCAGCTATGGAGACGACGTGTGGAGGTAGCAATGGAGACAACATGTGGAGGCTGCTATGGAGACAATTAACCCCTTAAGGACGCAGCCATTTTGTAGCTTAAGGCTCAGCCCGATTTTTTGGATTCGGACTTGCTTCGCTTTATATGGTTATAACTTTTGAACACTGTTACTTATCAAAACGATTCTGAGATTCTTTTTTCCCCACATGTTGCACTTCATTTTAGTGGTAAATTTTGGCAGATAAGTTTTGCGTTTATTTACAAAAAAAAAGATTAATTCTCTGGTGTCACCATCAAATATGAAAGAGATTTTAGGCAGTATTCCTTTCATAGCCTGGCCATGATTTCCACAATTCGTCAAAATCATTAATCTTTATAATACCTTGTTCCCCAAGACATTTTTCCATTCTCCATGTGGAATTAACTAAAGAAATCATTTCAGTAATAGTTGGGCTAGCTTCGTCCTTCCATTTTTTAACCAGTATAACTCTAGCTGCTGTCAAGATTTTATTAATAACCCATTTATATTTGTGGATTTTTTTAAATAGGTCCCTTGACACAATATTCAAAAGTGCCCATTCTGGTGAGAGTCCAAGGGAAACCCCAGCTACCAATTCTATAATTTTTCCAACACCCAACCAGTAGCTACTTAGCTTGGGGCATGACCACAATATATGGCATAGGGTTGCTTTTTTTCCACAGCATCTCCAACATAAGTCAGATTGGTCAGAAAGCATATTAGCAAGTCGTACAGGAGGAGTATACCATCTAGTGTGAATCTTAATTAATATCTCATAATAATTTAAGCAGAACGTATTCTTTCTAATCCCTCTAGTAGCATTAAGCCAGTCCACTAACGGGAAAGATCTCCCCATTTCCTGCTCCCATTTGTTCATATATCCAAGTTTTCCTTTGCTAGTGGTCTCCATAAATTCTGAATATGCTAATGAAATACCGCCTTTGTATTTAACTTTTGATGTCAAAAATTTAAAAAAATCTGGATGGGTTTGACTCATTTATTCCAGTGCCCATAACGTTTCTGACTGATCTTAAAAAGGATTTCAATCTTGCATACACCATAAATTCTGTTGCTGGTATACAAATTTTTTCCCTTATAAGATCAAACGTACATAAGCCTTCTTCAATCCAGATATCGGCTAATAATGAAATCCCCTGCCTTTTCCAGATGTTCAAATTTATGTCAGTCATACAGGCACTCAGAGTGGCCAATCTCATGTCTGCTGGTTCCAGTATTAAGTATTTTTTAATCCTCTGCTGTATTGAGCAGAATTTGATCCATACCATAAGCATCAACCTGGTAGTATCGAGAAGATGGGTATGTCCTTTTTTTAAATCTAGATTGGTAGCTATAAGCAGATCTTTTAATTGCTCATATGACGCAAACTCCGCCTCTATCTGCATCCAGTTTTCCAGTGGACTCTCTGTCCAACATCTCTTACATGCCTACAAGATAAATGGGATATCGACATAATCATGGTGATCTATAGAATAAATTTAAGGTATTATATTTATGGTATGTTGAACGGCCAAGAAAAAAAAATAAAAACCCTAAACCAGAATTAATGATTTTCTTAAACCCCCCCCCCCCCCAAGAAACAGTTAATAAAATCTAAGCTATTAGCTATTGAATCCTAAACTATGTACTTGAAAAGTGGATCTCATCTTGCAAAAAATATGCCTCATATGTTTAAATTACAAAAAAAACCATTTGTAACACTTGTAATGCAAATCTGCTCTGAATGGCGCTCCTTCCATTCAATGCCCGGTCATGTGTCTATACAGCAGTTTACCACCACATATGGGGTATCCACATACTCAGGAGAAATTGCGTATCAAACTTTGATGACCTTTTTTCATCTAACCCTTTGTAAATATTTTTGGCCAAAACTAATGTATTGTATATTGCACCTCCATTTTTTTAACCCCTGTGAAACACAAAGGGTTGACAAACTTCTTAATGTTGAATTTTCATACATTGAGGGGTGTAGTTTCTATAATGGGTGGGGGGGATTTATCAAGGATTGTATGGGCGCACAGCCAGGAATTTGTGACTTTTCCACCCTTCCACCACTTTCACATAAAGTGGGTAGAGAGGGACGTGTAGAGATCAGAGTCCAGTCACAGAGTGGGCCAGAGCGTGGTAGGGACACCCAATGTTAGATTATAGTGCAGTTCTACACCATTATGTACTAAGAGTCTGGAGCCTCTTGGCGGAATATCGAGTTCCAGAGCTTGTTAAATCCCCCACCCAATGTTCTCATCTTTTGGTTTTCTGGAAGTATAACAGTGCACATATTGAAGCAGATTGCTATAATTTTTGAGGGAAAATATTCTGTTGAAGTCACTTATAGCCATCCCTTTATGACTTCATGAGTGCAGAGATGGTGCAGAGAGATCAGTCACTAATTGGGAAACCTACAGATCTGTAATGTAGCAGAAATTTCCTTCTTCAACAAAGAGGTCTACTTGTTATACTTACATGTGGTCTCAAACTTGACTTAGAGAAGTGAACTAAATCATCATTATTCTCTCTACCTTACCTAGGTGTCGGCGTTCACTGGTGTTAGGCAGGATCTTACTCCAGTTTTTTTTAGAATGTCTTATGAGCTCTTTTTTGCACATAGAATTTATTATATGGATCTAGACATTTTATTAAATGAGTTGTGGAGATGCAACCTTTTAGTTTAAAAAGAGCACACATTTTTGCAACTAGTTCCAAGGGTTTACTTAAATCGCTATTTGAAAAAAAGTTTTCTTAAAAACTTTTTGAAAAATCACACTTTATAATTCTGTCAAGCATATCAGGATTCACTTGATAAATCTGGATTAAGTTGTCTGAAGCTGAAAGTGGCAGGGATTAGAATGAGTTTCAAAAAAAGCCACAGATATGGTGCAAATAGGAAGATCTGACAACTGTGAGACATTTAAAAAAGAAGTGCACAAAGTAATGACGGCATGCCCCCCTCCATTGTTGGGGGGTAGCAGGATGACACGGGAAGTCCCAAGTCCTGCTGCCCGCAGGTCACTTGACCCGTCTTTTCAGGCGGGTTTACCAAATACTATATGGGTGACCTTATTAGGGTCTTGTACATACCCTGGTTGGTATTTGTGACCAAACCCTTTAATTTGAGTGGAACTATATAGAACTAAGTATAAACTATTTATAACATACAGTGGACTCATTTTATAGATAAAATACAGATTATCTATTTTCTTTATCAGGACACTGTAGTAGCTCTGCAAGCAATGTCTTCCTTTGCATCTAAGTACTCAAACAGCAAACCAGCATTGCACGTGTCAGTGGAGGGAAACCAAACAAATTCTCCAAGTTTCAGAATAAATTCTGAGAATTACATGATGCTTCAAAGTAAACAGGTAATACATAAAGTAATTTTAATCTTTATTAAATATGTGTCAAATACAGTATATGTACTTTAATATTGATCTCATTTTAGAGAGCCAATGTCTCTCTATGATATAATTTATATTTTGTATGTGAATAATGTTAGTTCAAATGCATTTTGTGGTTGAAATGAAATGTTAATGTGTAAGAATATTGCTAATACATTTTTGAAATAGTGTGAAATAAATATTTTGAATTTCAGATTGAAGTTGGGAAAGACATTAATATAACAATTCGTGCAGAGGGGGCTGGATTTGCCATATTGCAGGTAAATTGTTCTTGCATTTAACAATACTAACATTATCTCTCGTGTTTGTAGTTGTCATTTTAATGGCAGACAGATTGCAGTAGCGACACTTGTAGTCAGTTCTGGCTGTCAGGAGATTTGTCACTGTTTCAGACTCTTATGTGGCACAACTGGAACATGGGAGCATTGAGGTCAATGTTAGTAAAGGCAACACCAAGGGGGATATTTATCATACGCTGGCACTCGTGCGCCAGTGTATGATCTCCCCGCCGCTGCAAATTCGCAACCCGATACATCAAGAGGCTTCTGCCTCTTGATGTATCGGGCTTCCAGCATCGCAGCGTTTAACCTGCCTGGCGTAGAAAAGAACGCAGCCGGCGACTTTTCACGTATGAAAAGTCGCCGGCAGCAGCGAGTGCACAGGCGCAGGGACAGTAACGCCCCCCCCCCTTCACTGGCGTGAAGGTGGCGGATTTGGGAAAATAATCGCAAAAGCTAGCAATAAGCTAGCATTTGCAATTTATTTCAGGGCCTCTGTGCCACTGGCGGTGCGCAGAGGTCCTGATAAATATGCCCCCAAGAGTCTATGGTGCCCTACATACACTATACTACAATAGCCTTTACATTACTTGTCACTTTTTCCTCTGTTGGAGAAACTAGTGTACCAGACACATCTGCCCACTAATTACCATGTATCATTGCTGCAATATCTAGTCTTTGTGAATTATCCAGAAATATTGAGAATATTATAGGTTGTTTTTTAGTGATACTCAGTTATCAATTTGGCTACCACCAACAAGAATTGTTGGTGAATTTCCTCCCCTGACAAATAGGCAAAAATTCAAAAAATCATGTGTGGCTTTGGTGCTTGTACCGTTTTTTTTATTTGTCTTCCGCTTCATCATGCTTCTGGTATTTTTGAAAAAAAAATAGCAAGGATTGCATCACTATTTTTTCATTATAAATATTGAAAGCACAATAAGGAAGAGGCATAATGCAAATGTGAACTTGGCCTTAGTGAACATGAATCTTCAATGATTTCAAATGCAGGGGAATAATTCAATAGTGGATGATCCAACTGTTATATGTTATAATGAAACTTAGAAAAGTAATAAGTTTTACAGTAGTAGCAAGGGTGAACATCAATTTTGAAACATGCTCTAAAAGGTTAGTTTTCTTTCTATTTTAGCTGCACATTATTTATAATGTAAGAAACTCTGAATCCCAAAGAGCACGTAGATCTGCTGCAAGTAAAGATTCTTTTGATTTGGATGTTACTGTAAAGGATAACATAGAAACTCTAAATTCTGTGACTTTAAATGTATGTACAAGGTATGTCATATTTCAAGAAATAATATTTATTTGTTATATGAAGTATTAGAACTGTCTATCTAAATGCAGTGCCTACAAAGTGGCAATAGTTTTGCTGGACACAAAGATTCAGAATTCAGAAATCAAGTCAATTTCACAGGTTTAGTAGCTCCACATTTTTACTTGAAAATCAAAATGCTACCATCACCAATTGAGTTAAAACACTGTAACAACTCATAGACCATTCATTACATGGAGACTTTCAAGCTCTAAGCATCTGCGTTTTTGTCATTTTGAATTTTGTTAACAAATGGTCATTTAATGTTGCTCTCAGTTTCCTTTCGCTTATATTTTTTTAGTTATAAATTATTTTAAAAAGCTAGTAGTAATTTTGGCAAGTAGAGATGTGTCCTTCCTTTCCTTTCCCTTTAGCTTGGCATAAAATACCAGACAGGAGTGTTAATATCCAATTTCTTTGGATTTCTTAAAACTAGAAAGGGAGGAATTAGAGAGGAAAAAATAGATTTACACAGCTGGGTACTACATGTAGCTATTTTACTTCTTTGCGGACACTTCTGTAGACAGATATAGATAGATAAATAGATACTGCAGATATATCCCTAAAAACAATGTTTTAGAATCAGAAGTGGCAGGAACTGATATCTGTATTTAGTTATTTCTGTGTTTAATTTAGACTTACTTGGTCCATGCTATAACATATGGTTTCATTTATTTTTCATACAAAAGCCAAGCAAAGTTAAAATTCGAAAGTTGGCTTGGACTTTCTAAGTTTCAAGTTTCAAGTATCTATTTATATGGGGGCTACTTCCTTCTCACCCCTACAAGTCAAATTAGTATGGAGGTGGCATAAAGAATTACAATAATTTGTGGAGCACCAAGAATTGTGGTTATTTCAGGACTTGTACACCAGAAAATGGTAATGCAAGCCCTGATAAATATTCCCCAATGGGTGAAATAAGTATTGATCACCTTACCAATTTTTTGAGGAAATATACTGTATTTCTTTATTGACATGAAATTTTCACCAAATATTGGTAACCCATCCAATGCACACTTGCAAATAAATCTGATTTGACAAGCACTGTGCAGCACTGTGTAATTTGTGTGCGCTATATAAATAAAGAAATTATTATTAAATCAAACCACAGATGCCCATACATTTATTTATGCATGAGTATATATATATATATATATATATATATATACACACACAGCGACCAGAAACCTAGAAACCTAAATTCTATGAATGAACCGTTAAAGACACCTGCATATACATGCACAAATGTAAACTTATTGTTGTCTCTCAAAGTATTTTCTATCATATATATCCCCATTGTCAGGAACGCTGAAATAGAATCCAATGCACCGACTGGCATGGCTGTTCTGCAGGTGGATTTGCTCAGTGGCTTCAGTTTGGCTCCAGATGGTATTAATCTGAAATATCCAATTAAAAAGGTGGAAACTGTTGATGACAAAGTGAACATATATATTGATTCTGTAAGTTGATTTCTCATGTTTTTCCCTATTTGTTGATTATTGTTACAAAAGGTGTGTTCTCAAATAACCAAGGAAATGTTACTTTTTAGCTCAACCAAACAGAGTTCTGCTTAAATATTCCAACCACTCGAAGTTCAAATGTTGGTTATACCCAAGATGCTTTTGTATCAATCATTGATTACTATGAACCCGGTAAGTACAAACTGTTTAAAGGTTTACATATCATTAGCAAAACTTTATTATTAACAGTAACTCTATGGCAACATCTGCAATAAATAAAGCTGTAAGTACTGCAAACGATTTGTTGTATAGTTAGAGAATTGCACAGCAATGATTTGAATCTGCTGGATATATACGTAAGTATTGTGAGAAAGTGAGAGGTGTCATTTGGGAAAACTGCTATCTGTCCTACAGGCAGATGAAATGCAGGTGGTAAAAGCCCTGGGTTTGTCTGCAGTAACCCAAGGGTTAATGCAGACATGATAAGCAGGAATAGTCTGTTTTGTCTGTGTTGGCCTAGCTAACACAGACACATTTGTAATGTCCGTACTGGGCCTGCTTATTATGGAGTAGGGGTAGGCTGGTAGTGGGACTCCTACTCCACCCGGGCTTCGGTCCTGGGCTTTTGTATAGCCCACAGGTGCGGGTCACAGGCCTCGTTAGGGCCTGATTTAATCTGCTGGCCAGAAGCAGTAGGAGAGTAGGAGTGGAGAGCTGAAAGCGAGATTGTATTCTGACAGCAAAGGTAACTGAGGGCCTCCTGTCTTGCTGCTGGCCAAGAGCGGGTGCCAGGCAGCCTGGTACCCGGATAGCTAGGGTCCATCAAATGTTTTAGACAGCGCCTAGCCGGGCAGGAATTACTTTTGTAACGTTTTTGCATGTGCCTAAGCCGAGGCTGAATTTGTGTTCTGTTTTGCAAGTGTGAATAAACACTTAAGTTGGACTTTAAACCGGCATGTGTCCCTGCTTCCTGCACTGCTACCAGTCAACCACCAGAGCAATTCCCCACAGTATAGAACTAATCCACAGAATTGGTATTACCATGTCTATAATATCCTGAACTTCATTGTAGCTTAAACTGCTTTGTAACATGGTCACATTGTTAGAGATTGTATTAACAATGCCAGAATTGTTGTTTTTACTATATTTATTATAGAAATTTAATAAAGTATATTTAAAGGACATTCTCCTGCATATGGGTTGTTTTTCATTTAACCCCTTTAGGGGGGGGGCATTTATCTTTAGTTGACACATTTGTATCTATCTTTTCTTGTTTTTTTCCGACTTTTGGACTTGTTGGATTTCTTTTAGAGGTTCATATATCAGGCAACTATGTCTATAGGGTTTTTGCAACTTTTAATTGAAAAGTCACACAAAAGTCGCACATATGTCTCAAACTCTTCTTCAACTTCTTTTAAAGTTTTTTCCTGGAGAGACTTTTTAACCTTGATTTGCTCCAAAATTGCAACGTATTCATACATTCACCTCTTGATTTTAAAGATATATCAGGTGCAACACTGAAAAATTGCTGCATGACTAGTTTTGCTAGGCGAGTGGAAAAGTCACAAATTTAGGAGAAAATAAAGGAGAAAACATAAATAACCCCCGATGAGTAGTCCTATTTTTTCAAATCAGACATGTGTCAATTTATATGGTTATAACTTTTGAACACTTTAACTAACAGTGATTTTGAGATTATTTTTTGTGACATGGCGTATTTTGGTACATGTTTTTGTTTATTTACAGAAAAGCAAAAATTTGACAAAAACTTAGAAATTATACATGTGGATGTTACTTGTATGGTTGCAAAGTAAAGCAGAATGAATTACCATATTTTTTGAGGCGGGGGAGTAGAAATAAACATTAATTTTGTAATTTGACTTTTTTTTGGTGTTTACCATATGCCCTAAGTAATATATTACTTTTAATTGTATGGGCCAGTACAATTACGGTGATACCATATTTGGATATTTTATTGTTATGTATAAAAATGTATAGTTTTTGCATTGCCTTTTTACAAGAGGTGAAACGCTTTCACATTTTTTTTGTCTACAAAACTGGTTGAGGGCTACTTTACACCAGAAAAATTCTAGAGTAGATAAATTTTTTGGTTTCAACAAGATTTTATTGATGGTAAAACACAAAGATGCCTTACAACAGAACATGGCAAAACGGAAACCTGTTAAGTATGTAGATACATTTTTAATCACTTTTTATTGCGTTTCTTGTTGGATGAGATAGGTAAAAATCAAAGGTTTTGATGTTTTTTTTAATTTTTTTTTTATACGGTGTTCAGTGAGTTCAATAATGATTTAGGTTTGATTGCGTGCTCATTATAGTACCTATATAGTTCAATATAGTACCCTGCTATAGCAATGATTGTGGAGGGAGACCCCCGTTAAGCCATTTAAATGTTGACACCTGAACAATTTAACCAAAAAGCAAAAACTGCAACATGCATAAATACATCAAGTATACAAATATACTTGAAAAGACTCAAGCACTACCTATGGAACTATAAACCAAATAAATGAAGAAGATAGGGGAAATGTAGTGATATAGACCAAAATAGATGGATCCCCCTGATGAAGGAGTTTCTAAAGAAATGCGCCCCAGGCGGCACGTTGGTCTTTGGGATCCAAGCTGCTGCCCACTTCTGATTCTAACACTGGATGTAATCTTTATATCTTTTTACCTTTGTTCAGGATAGTTTACTTCTTGCTTATGTTTCCATAGCTATGTAATGGCTCATTTTGATTTTCTTACTTATGAGATTTATATGAATGAGGTGGCACTAGAGATGGGTCAATCGATTCTAATGATTCTAACTTCGGTTAGAATTTCAGGAAAAATTTGATTCGCCACGAAGCCGAAGTTTGTGCTGATTCGCGGAAACGAATTTGGTTTTTTTCCCCCTCATGTTTCTGCTAAATCGGCGCGACGTGTTACATGGGGCAGAGAATTCTGGTAAGGAGAAAGGAACACCGCCGATGACATCTGCAGACCTGTAAGCCAATCAGCGACCGGCAGGCTTATGTGATGTCACACAGCCCTATAAAGCCCAGCCATTTTCTATCTCAGCACTTCACACTTCATGTTGTAGCGTACATCCTCTGCACTCTTTTGGGGGGCTTTCCACATGTATCCGCGTTTCACAGAACAGGTTCTGTCGTAATCTATGGAATCATCTGATGTCAGTGTAAAAAGAGTGTACTCTTTGATGTTATAGTGGGATCTTGGCCCTCAGCTCGGTCCTTTCGAGCTGGCACAGACGTTACCTTGTCAGGCTGCGTTCCCGCTTCGCTTATTTGGGGAAGTTGGCCAATGTAAGTGCACATGGAAGTGAAGAGTAAAGCGATTCTAAAAGCCGCGGCTGTCATGTGCGTGTCATACTAAAACACAGCATTGTTTGAAGACCAATGCATATTTAAGCATGGCACAACATTCTACAACACCCTACATGCTCTCTACAGCCACGAAATGCCTGTTTTTTTAACATGATTCGTTTTGATTCGATTTGGGTCGAATCAATTTTTTTCAAAAAATTCGGCGAATCGGGACGAAACGAATTTTAACAAATTCGCCCATCTCTAGGTGGCACATTTACAATTTTTATATATGTACTTTTGCATATGGTTGCATGTGGGACCCCATCCAGATGTGCTATTTTTATGGCCTGTGTCCCATGTGGGATTAATTCTTCCTTTGTTTGATATGAATTATATGAAGTACTTTTAGAATGAACTAATAAAGATTTACTATTTTATCCATCTATTTTCATCTATATTAGTGCATTTCCCCTATCTTTTTCATTTTTTTTGACACCTGACAAAGCTGACAATGCAGTGTAACAGACGCCATAGAAATGAGCGCCCCTCTGATCGTCGGCATTAACTTGTTAAAGGGGTTATCCCGGTATAAAAATTTACGTAGGGCTAGGCTGGGGTGGGCTATTTAAAAATAATAAACGTGTACTTACCTCATCCAGCACTGCCGATGTCCCGCGCCGTGGTCCGTCTCATCTGTGCACCAGTTTGTTTACGAGGGTGCACATGCTTTCGGTAGCTCCCATCCGACACCATCTCCCAGCGCTTACAATGTTGAGAGATAGGGACAGATGGGAGAAGCTGGCCACCTCGCCGTCCAGAAGCTCTCTGTGCGCGGCTTCTGTGCCCCTGAGGAAAACCCCTTTAAACCCTTGAAACCCAGAAATGAGCCTAATTGGCATTGGCTCGGTGCCATCATGTATGACACTGTTTTTTAACAGGGGTCCCCTAGCACCATTGATGTACAGCACTGCACGCTAAGCTGTAAAGTATATTAGGATCAAATTATATATTTTGATTGTTAAATATTTGAAATATATTGTTTGAAATTTTACAACGATTTTGGGGAGATGGCTTTTTTTGCAAACCTCTATTCACCCTTGTACATAAGAACAACCTGCAAGGATTACAAGTTACCTAAAACATTACTAGACTTTAAACAAAGTTGTATAATATATGTTATGAAAGAACACCTTCTATGTCCTGTTTTTCCTCTGACTTTCTTCATTATTTAAGCAGTTAAAATCAGCTTTCTGACCTGTACACCAATGACAGC
The DNA here is from genome assembly GCA_019512145.1 of Engystomops pustulosus. Taxonomy (NCBI): domain Eukaryota; kingdom Metazoa; phylum Chordata; class Amphibia; order Anura; family Leptodactylidae; genus Engystomops; species Engystomops pustulosus. The sequence goes on from CM033643.1 coordinate 96,082,642, forward strand.
TGAGAGATAAAGCAGTCTGATAATTTTTCTAAAAACTCTTTACAGACAGTCCCTGGGCATTCTATTCTCCTTAAAGAGCTCAATATCTAGGTATAGAAAGAGTTCATATTCAGCCTCCTTTCCCTTTCTCTGTGCTGTGTACACGACTGTAGATATACTTCTCACTTCAGGAGTAGGAGAAAAAACATGAATGTGTGACCTTTGCCTATGGTCACCGCTGATTCCTGTGTTATCTGCCTTGCTAATGGAGGTGTTGATGCTTCTTTTTTTTGTATTTGTGTATTTACTTGTCGTTTTGTGCATTTTAATGATGATTGAAATGATATTACAAAATATCAATACAAATTAGGTCTGTATATTTAGTCAGAACATTTTTGTGTTTTAGAGCTACCTAAGCAGTAGGAAATGAGCCTGTTTTAGGACATTACTTCCAAGAAATAACGTAATGAATAATAAACTGGATAAGTGATCCATATGCCAGAAAGAAAGTGTGATTTGCTGGACTTTCATCAAAAGTCGTCAGCATATTTCTAACTAAAGTAATAAGAGGTGAAATGGCAAGCAGAGGAAACTGAGTGTTGTCATCACAATATACAAGCAAAACTGACCTGGTCAACACCTAGTGCAGCCAATCCCTCCCCCATGAACACTCTGTTCTACATTTTGCACTGTGATGACATAAACATTATCTGATGAAATGAGTGTTTCCACGAAACATGATTTTCTTCATTTAGGTAATAGTAAGATAAGAGTAAATATGAGTTTTTATTCATTTGACCTTTGGTGCAGTGCCATCAGGACCTAAGGTGTTTGCTATATAATGATTGTACTTAACATCTAATGAAATAATTTCTTGCTTTTTTAGATAAAACAAGCACATTTATCATATGTCAATAACGTTGTATTTTGTTGCATAGATAAGCTTGCTATAAAATAAGTGTCTGTTTAAATGAATCATAGCAGAAGTCTGAAAAAAATTTAAAATTCCTAACAAATAGCAAACATATACAATGCTATATAAAAAAATATTTTCACATGAACTACAGTATTTTATTAAAGGAAGCAGAAAACCATTGGAAAAACTAGGCTGCATACATCCCAGTATGCACCACATAGGCCCAAATTTTACTTGTAGGGGGGATCGTGTTGTGCTGTTTGTGGCTTCCTGTTCATTGGGAACATTTCGTAAAAAAAAAATTGTGTGTTTCTGGGGAAATTAGTTTATTTTTTTTGGTCTATAGCAACCATGTTTTTCAGCACTGAAAAGACCTACAATCAGCAAGATGAAGGGGCAGAACCTGCTTCCTGTGACATCATTGCAAGCATGTACTGCTGACATATAAGACCATAGCTTGTGCATCTTAGACACAACCATGCAGGCGAGTGTGGAGCTTGTGGCTAAGTGGCTGAATCATGTACCAAAATAAGTGAAAAGGTGAATGTTTATTCAATGACAAGCCAAGTTTGGTATTATAACTTTTGCAACTATTGAAGAGTGTACTAACAAAACATCCCACCCCTCCTCTTAATCCATCATACTATCTATCTGTTAGATATGGCTGGAATCCAGTAGCCAGATAGAGAGACAGGCACAAGGAGGAACTGAGGTGTTGGAACAGTATTGCATGTAGTAGAGTAGATCACAGCAGGTATTATACAAGTATGTACAAACAATCTGGGTAAGACAGTTCAGGGAGCAGAAGACTGGAACAAGTCACAATACTCAAGCAAAGTAAGGATTGCCTCATGGTTTTCTTAAAGGCCCAAACAGGAAACAAGATAGCCCCCATAATGCATTTGATCCACCATCTTAGGTAAGGCAAATGTGAGGCCAATTACAGAAGTTCCCAGTGGTGAGAAGCAGAAGTGCAGCACAAGATGGCAGCGAAACAGCATAATAAAAGTACATCAGATTCTGACACTATCTTCCCATCTTATCTATCTATCTATCTATTCTATTTATCTATTGTATCTAATCTATATATTCTGTTTATCTATCTATGTATTCTATCTATCCTAAATTGCAGCGCAGCACATGGGACAGATTGCTTACTTGAAGAGGCACATAGCACATTATCACTCCTCTTCCTCTCATGTCTGTCATTTCCTGCTGCCAACTGTGAGGTGAATGGGGGAAGGGAGGGAGAATGTGTAGGAGCTGTAGCTTCTGGTAGATTTGTTTATATACAAGTGTAGGAAAAGCCGTCAGTGAAAAGGGAGAGATAAGAGTGAAGGTGTTGTGTTATTACATTAGTTAGGGCTCCTGGCAGCACATGAATGATGAATGCTGGGAGCAGTGTGAGGAGAATCTGCTGAGAAAAGCAGTACAGGAAGAGGGGGCGGGCTTATGTAATTCTTACTCCATATTCAGCACAGTGAGGACGGAATGTGCATAGCAACGGCCATCTGAAGCGTTACTGCAATTGCAAAGAGCAAGATTTGGGCCTTAAATTCAATGCCCTACAACATATCAAAAGGTTTGACAGTTACTCTTTAAGCTTGAGCATTGATATACTAAATTTACAAAGATTTATTTGAGATATATTCTATAGGTTCATTATCCTAATAAGATTACCAGTAAATGAACAGGAGAACACTCAGCCACCAAGTGATTCCTTGAGAATCATGTTGTATGTCACACCCGCGGTTCTCCGTACGGATTGCGGGTACACCCGTGCCCTTCCATGTGGCACGGCAACCCCCCGGCCCGGACTCGCCTCTCCAAGGCTTGGACTGCTTCCTACACCCTCTGCTTCCCTGGCTGCCACTGTGGGCCTAGATACACCCGTGGAACGACCTGGTGGCACCCCGCCGCAGCAAGACCATCCCACTTTGTGGCAGGCTCTGGTGAAGACCAGGTGCCACTAAGACTCCGGTCCCAGGTGCGGGCTAGTACCATCATCATCTCACGCAGTGGTCCAGAGGGTCCACTGGTCCACAGACCCTCCTTCCGGACTCTTCCCAATGAGACTCTAGTCCCGTGTCTGCGTAACGTTACAGCGTGAAGTGGGTATCACCAAGTGGGGATTAACTCTAAGAAGGAGATGCAAAAATAAGTGAATTTTTTAATCTAATGAGATTTTATTTAGCAAAAATACTCAAACATACAAAAGCTATATAAATGGGATTTTTTCCGTAATCATTTTGAAAAATAAAACGTAAGTAACACAATATCAATGTTATACAGTGGAAAACAACAAAAAATTAACTGCTTAAATTCTAAAATTCAATTTCAGAGTTAATTTTATTTTGCCTCCTTTCAAATGAATGGTTAATAAACATTTTCATCAATGAGGTATTACCACCTCAAAATAGTAGTTCATATTATCCTGCAAAAAATAAGCCCTCATATGGTGTGTCTAGGAAAATCCATAACATCCTTCAAGGCAAATCTGTCTGTTGCAGGAAGATTAATGTACAAATTGTACAAAAATACATTAGGGTACCCCAGAGGTTTCACATTTATGGGGAAAAAGAGACAAGATATGACTTTATCAGAATGCACCCCCTGCCATTCATTAGAGATACATCCAGGATTTGGTGCAACCGATGCACTCACCACAGTTATAGATCCTCTCTTCACTGTACTTATCTGTGGAAAATAAATTAATTGAACACTTGTGGCCTAAGATGCTTATTATATCCCTCGATAAATTATTTGAAGAGTTAAGTTTTCAGAATGGGGTCACTCATTGGGTGTTTCTACTGTTTCAAAATTTCACGGGCTTTGTAAATGTTACAAAACACCTGAAATTCATTCCAGCAAACACAAAATGGCAATTGGTGAACCTTCAATTCTGAGCCACACTGTGTGCCCGTACAACAGCTTATGACGTGAGGTATTTTTATATTCCGGATAAATAGGGTAACAAGCTACTGGGTGTAATTTGTTCTTTAACTCCTTGTAAAGAATGAATATTTTGGCCAAAGCTACATTCTTTGGAAAAAATTTCTTTTTTAACTGACACAAATCCTGTGTTGTTAGGATGCTCACTGTAGCTCTTGACATATTCTTTGAGGGTATACTTTCCAAAATCGTGCCATTTGTTGGACTTTCCAATGTTCTGGTACCTCAGAAACTTTTCAAATATGTCAGAGCACCTAATAAAAGATCAAAATCTATCCTCCAAAATCTCCTGCTGTTCTGTACCCAGCTTTAAGCAAATACAACAGTTATCATCATATTCAAGAAAAACTGCTCAACAAATTGTGAGATTTTTTTACTCCTTTTATCCAGCATAAATGTGTAAACTTTAGGTCAAATATACACTTTATTTTAAACATTTGATTTTCAAATCACATGAGAAGCTTGAAGGGTTAAAAGGCTTAACTAAAATAATTAAATACATTTATGAATAGTTTGAGGGGAGCAGATTTATAAATGGAGTGCCTTTCTAAAAAATGGGATTTTCAAATAAAAAATGTATTGAATATTAAATTTCCTTCTGAAAATTCCTTGAAAAATAGCTGTACAAATTGTAAATCTCCCAAAATCCTTAAAAAATAAAATAATGTTATGCCAACATATAGCAGACATTTGGTAAATGATAATTAGTTACTGATTTGGATGATAACCCTATTAATGTATTACTGTGTATTGTGACACATGGCAGATTTGAAGAATTGGGCTTGGTCCTCAAGGTGAAAATAATCCATTCTAAGTAACACTAGGCTGTTCTTGTCTTTAACCTGATCAGGTAGTTGACCAGGTGACTAGTTCAGCTCTGTGTATACGGTTCCTAATGAAGTGGGTAGCACTGGGTGCTACTGGGTGGGCCTAAAACTGGCAGGCCAACCATGCAGCTAAGATCAACAGCCTTAAAATTCACAATATTCTTGTTTCTTTTCTTTCTTTTTTGTAACAGGGAGAAGGTCTGTGAGAAATTACAATTCTGAAGTAATGAAGACGTTGTCCCCTTGTTCTTTCTGTAAGGATGAATGTGACACATGTCTGGATGGCAACCATGCATCCCAACCATCGAATGGCCATTGTTTCTGTTTGTTGTTATTTATATTATGTGCCTTATTTCTGTAAAGAGAACATCTGCAGTCAGCAGTGTTACATTTCATAGGTGTGTTCTTCATTTTGTACTATTCTGAGCAGTATCTCCAAGAAATTCTTCTTATTCCATATAAAATTGTCCAAATGTTAATGAAGAATCAACAATCATCATTGCTTTAAATAACAGTTGTAGTTACAATATTTTATTGACATTCTATGTTACTTGGTCAATCTGCGTAGCTGAATAGTGGTAATTTTGTATACATATTTATTTCTACTGAATTTTTTTTTACTATTTTGAAGTCTATGCAAGAAACAGAACTTAGATGTAGTTAATGGTTCTGACAACAAAAGGCAAAAAATACATGCACAAAATATCTAGTATTAGTGGCAGTAGTAATATTTATCAAGCAGAATTATCTTAGGTAGAAAATGCAATTTCTATACTGAAAGCAAATAAAACTATTTAAAAAAGGTAGAAATATATATTTAACAAATTGTCGGTGAGCCTATTGATTTAAACATACCTAAACATGCTTCTCAATAAATTAGAATATCGGCAAAAAGTTATTTTTTTAAAATAAATTAATTCAGAATGTGAAACTCATATACAATATAGCATCATTACAAACCGGGTTTTGGTACTTTTAGTAGTGTGGACAGGTGCCATGTCCTGGTAGACGGCTGTGCAGACTTTGGTCTTAATAAAACCCAGTGAACCCATACCAGCAGTTGACATGACTCCCCAAACCATGACTGATTCTGGAAACTTCACACCAGACCTCAAGCAGTTTGGATGGTGCTTCTCTGCTCTTACTCCAGATTCTGGGACCTTGATTTCAAGATAAATGTAAAATTTACTTTCATCTGAAAATAAAACTTTGGACCACAGAGCAATAGTCCAGTTCTTTTTTTCTCCTTGGTCCACTCAACTTTCCATTAATATGTCTTGATACAACATTCTGTGAACAGGCAGCTTCTTTAACAATGCTCTTTTGTGGCTTACCCTCCTTGTGGAGTGTGTCAATGACTACTTTCTGGACAACTGTCCAGTCAGCAGTCTTCCCCATGATTGTGTCACCTACTAAACCAGATTAATAGACTTTTTAAAATGCTTAGGACATCTTTGCAGGTGTTTTGGGTTCATTTTCTAAATTTATGAGATAATGGCTTTTGGGGTTTCCTTGTCTGCAATCCATAATCATCAACACTTGAAAAAGTTCACTCTATGTGTAATATAATAAATGAGTTTCACTTTTTGAATTAAATTACTGAGAAACTTTTTGCTGATGTTCTAATTTATTGAGAAGCACTTGTACATGCCCATCATATGTGTATAATGGTGCCCTTGCTCATATCTGACAATAGATGTCAGGCAACATATTGGATTGAATAGATTGTTTTCAAGTGAGAAAAATTTACTTAATCCCCTTTTATTACGATAACTACTCTATGCTATGCTATGTGTGCATGTTAGCTGAACAAATGTTAACACAACAGCTATTAAAAGTATATAGCCATGCGGAAAACTTGACTCCACATGACTTAACTTTTACAAATACATGATGCAAATAAAAAAGGCCTAACTGCGATAAATTAAAAAAAAGATTGGATATATATTGATAAATATGGGCCTAGTAGCACAAACCACTGTGTGAGGTGTCATTTAATGTGCTTCAGGCTATATGATAGGAATAAGAACTAAGCACCTCATACATCAAATACAGCAGATAAAATCTGCAGAAAATTTGTCTAGATAATAAAAAAAACCCCATAAAAGTATTATTGCACTTTGAATATTAGGGCAGATATATATTCACTAGTCTTAAAACAGGTTGTGCAGTATCAGAAATTTTTATTTTATTACTTCCAGGTGATGTAAAAATAGCACTTATTCATGGCCTCACTTTTGGGACTCCAATTACAGCAGATTCTGTTGGTATAAACATGTTTATGTAAGTGATGTTAGGACATACCTGTTACAGCAAGGTCAGGAGAAAAACCTTTAAGTCCTTTAAGCACCTTCAGTTTTCAAGTGTTTAAGGCATTATCAATCAGCCCTATTGTTTGTCCTTAAAGCTAACCTGTCACCACATTTTTCTGGTATCTATGGATCTTCAGAACAAGTTGAGGGGCGTGGCCTAATGTCATGTAACTAGGGTGACATTATCAGAGGTCTTTTAGCCACTTAACATTGGCAAACTATACTTCATGCACATATCTGACCATATAAACAATCACAACAGCCTGCATAGACTTCTACTCTTCTCTATGTAGGCTGCTGTGATTTCATGTGATATGATATGCTTTGATTTATTGAGATATGTGCTTGGTGTATAGTTTCCTAATGTTAAAAGGCTAAAGAACCTGCAATGATGTCACCCTGGTAACATGATATTACTGCTGCATGAAGAGAAGCAAGGGGAGGAGCTGATGGAAGAGGCCACACCACCTCAACTTGCAATAGACCGGCTTTAATACCAGGTAAAATTATAAATTTGAATATATTTGAATCTGAGGGGAACAATTTTTAGCTAAAAAAGGGTGTCAGTTAGTTACTACAGATAGGTAACAGTTGGGTAATAGGGTAATATTTACTACAGGAACCTGCCACTAGCTGTATTTGGGAATAATGTGGTAACAGGTTCCCTTTACATCTAACCTATAATTATGAACATTTTGAAATTACAACTATTTGAAAAAAAAGTATGCACAAATGCTTCACAAACAACGATAAAAACTGTAATTAACTAACATTAAGAAAAACTAACAAATATGTGTTTGTAAGCACACATTTTGAACAAATGTCATAACCCTATGCCTGGTCTCATACCTCCTAGGGCCTCATACGACCAGCCTATAGTATTGATAATCTTTATTTACATAAGTCCATCATATTCGGCAGTGCTTTACAAATCATGAAGTATATAAACAAACAAATGAGAATGAAGATTAAAAATAGAAATTGTAAAATTTATCAATATACAGTATACAGACACAAAGTGCAAGGGCATGCCAGGCAACTTATGAAGACATCAGGGCTTGAGGAGCAACCTCCATGGAGAGGATACACAGAGAGGTTTAGTTTAAAGAGAATTCATGTGATATGAGATTATAACATTTGATAGGCATGCCTTATGAGCTATCACCTATCAGTTAGCCAGCTGCATTCAGAAATGGGAAACAAGTGCAATTGCTGTAACGCTGTCTTACCCTCTTAAAATATTTTGCAGTTTATTGGTCACTTTCCCTCCAAACAAATTATATATATGTATAGTGATCGTACATATTTCAGAATGGTAGAATTGAAAATAACATCTCCAGGAAAAAAAGTCCACCATTAACGGGGTTGTCCACCTTCAGTGAATATTTGATATGGTTTGTGTAAGGAAAAGTTATCCAATTTTTCATTATACTTTCTGTATCAATTCATCGCTGTTTTCTAGATCTCTGCTATAGAAAGCTTCTATGTTTACATCCAGTGGATAGAAAACTGTCAAGGTGATGTGATGAACACGCAGGTACACGAGCCGTTATGATCACAGAGAGTAATAGGAGCTTGTGCATCTGCCACTCCATCACATCACATGGACAGATTTCTATCCACTGGATGTAAACATAGAAATTTTTATAGCACGACAGCAGGCAGAGATCTAGAAAACTGTGAGGAATTGATACAGAAGGTATATTGGAAGATTGTATAACTTTTCCTTACACAAACCATATCAAATACTCACTGAAGGTGGACAACCCCTTTAACTATGTACATAGAAAAACTAAAAGTGGGTACCAATAGCTGTTTTATTGGAACCATACTGACCACAAAATACAGTATTATTATATCTTCCTCCAAGATAGTGTTAATTAAATGTGATCAATCAGTTATTGCCACCCAATTGGATTCCATCAAAGAGTACAACTTAATACACAAAAAACAAGCCATTAAGCAGTGACATGGACAGATAAATGTATATATTACAGTTGTGTTCTGTGGGCTAAAACAAGCTACTTCCTGTAGTGGTTAGGCAATTGATTCAGACTAATAAACATCAAGGTCAAAATATTTTCAAATTTTAATTAAAGTAAAAAACTAAACAAAAAAGGAAGCAAATATAAAAAAAAACAATAATAATTAAAAAAAAATACAAATGAAAAAATAAAGAGATAGGTGATGTTTGAAAATCAAAGTAAGTTTCCAGTCAAATAGTATTTAGTTGATAATAATTTGCTTTAGCAATTTTCATAGCAAATGCTTCACATTGAACTTTAAGCTTTGGCAGAACTATAGTATTACAGCAAGGTTATTCTTTGTACCTTACATTTGTTTCATTTGCACATTTATATTAAATGTTGTTTTGTTTTATTGTTTCTTTGTAATGTGTTTTTATTTTTATATCTTTTATTGGTGTGACACTCACTGATTTGTATTATTAGCTAAAATTTCACATTTTAATGACTCCTTTTTTACTTTTGCAACCTTGCGGGTAGAAATAATAAAATATAAATACAAATTTCCTCTGAAATATGTAGTATATATTAAAATAATATCCTTGGCGCATAACTCATGTAGAATCTGTTCACATATGCTGTGTATGTAACATCTCTACTGGGGGCTGATGGTGTATGGGGGCAGATGTGAACCAGTGGCTGGCTTGGTTGTGGCCTAGTTGCAGATGTCACAGAGCAGCAGTCCTGGTGTAGGCCTCTTCCACACCCATTAGGGCCAGCAGGGTGAGGGGGTCCAAATGGTAACAAGGTTCCCCCAGGAGCACTTCCAGTGTAGGTGACAAAAAATGGCTGATGGTAGTGGCCATGTTAATGGCTTAATCCAGGGACATGCAATTGGAAACTGAGATAATGCAAAAACATATTCCTTTATTGCAAGATCTACCAAATAGGTCAGCAGCAGTAACAGGCTGTGCAATGTGCTGAAAGTCTTCCCTTGTAACAGTAGTAGGAAGCGGTACCTCAGCCCGGAAACAGGTCTGTAGCCTATATATATCTCCTTGGTGCTTTACTGCATCAGCAACACAGGTTAGCAGTGTCTTCCACCCAAATCTCAGAACCCAGAACTGACGGCAGAGCCAATATTCATTGACTTATAGATGGTTATTTATCATACGCTGCTGCTCTTGCGCAGCGCAATACATCACAAGGCTTCTTCCACTTGAAGTATCTGCACAGCGTTGCCTCGCCTGCTTGGCATAGATATAAACGTGATACATATGCACACACATACATACATACATGCATACATACATGCAATACATATGACACACTAATACTGCACACACGCATACAATACACATGACATGATAATACATAATATACACTAACATTGCACTCAGTTGCTTCCATAAAAACACTCCTGGTGATGGAGACAGAAGTCTTCATAACAGAGTTAAACTATGCCAGGATAACAGTTAAAGGGTCATGATATCATGAGCCAAAGGAGCTGGCACAGGAAGCACAATTTTCAGCATAATGTGATGAGCAATCCCGTTGGATATGCGACCTATGAGCTGCTTCCCCTTCCTCACTGCCTCGGCTGCTGAGAGAGGGGCACAGCATGTCACTCTTCTCTGTCCTTCGCCACCCATTGTGTGCTCAATGGGTAGTACCACGATGACACAGCCTCTAGGTAACTTCCAAGTTCTCTCCCCCTATACCCTTTACTTCAGTGCTTCAACCAGAAGCAGTGTCAGACATACAGCGCCCATGGTTGTCACAGTTCAATATAAAAATCACATGCCCTGTGTGCCTTCTTCTTCCTGTACTGACGCAGTGCACAGGGCAGATGCTCTTATAGTGCACTGTGACGGCCCAGTCTCAGGTTGTCTTTAACTTGGCCCGGTAAATAACATCTCATAAAATAATTAGTATTTAAGATATTGATGTATGCATTATTAAGAATGTCATAATAAAGTACAGACGGTTACTTACAATATAGGTTCTTTAGGTGTGTTCATAAGTTGAATTTGTATGAGTCGGAACTGGTATATTTTATAATTGTATCTCCAGAATTACAAAACTTTTTTTTGCCCCATTGACAATTGGGTTTTCCTAATTTTGTGCAGTGAAGGGAACAAGGATTATTAATAAAGTTTCATTACAGATACCTTACAGCTCATCATTGCAGGCTTTAACTAAATTAAAGCATTCAGAAATCTTCACAGCGAGCAGAGAGATCTGTCTGTAACTAGGGGTCATCTGTAAGCCAGATGTCCTTAAGTCGAGGACTGTCTGTATAACAAAGTTTCTTACATGAAACTGAAGAAAGGTAGAATCTAAAATTAGTAAGATGGAACATAGGATAATAAAATAATAATAAAATGGTAATTTTGGGGGGAAATTTTTTGCTGCACATATTGCTCACACTTGTGTGTTTTGTATTCTGCAAAAAAAAAGCTACATTTGAAAGTATCTAAATCTGATTGAGATATATATTTTTATAGTTGTATATTTATAGTTGTAAAGACATAAATATTTTTTTTTGAAGAATTTGTATAAACTTGTCTGCATTTGTCAGACCTACAGTACAAACACCACACTACAATGTTTTCTGTGTGTATTTGTCTAGCAAAGCTACTTGATGGGTTTTATTAACTTTACCTATGATGGAAATATTTGGAGTTGGTTGTTTGACTCATGTCAATGTGAAGTGTAAATCATGATCCCATTCGCATTCTTTTTCTGTTAGTAAGTTCATGAAGAAATTGACAAACCAGCATTCAATTTGCTCATTATCTGACAATTGTTTGGAAAGATCTTCTCTGTACTACTATGAAAGACAATTTCCAAACGGAATGTGTGACCTCATACTATCTTACCAAAACAGAGGTAGAACTGCCTTAAAAAGGACTGGCTTCTTGTCCAGGAAATGCATGGACAAAATACAGATGAGGAATGATTTGCAGAAAGCAGCTGCTCAAAAACGAAAGTCCAAAGTATAATTCGGACCTGATGCACCTTATTTCTTCTGGCCTCTTCATCTAAGATCCATTTCACTTTGGACTGATTAAGGAAGGCAAGAATCCTAAAATAATTTTGGAGATAAAAAACATATTTAAAAAGTGCGTGCCAAAGGCAATACCTTTTTTTTTCTCTTATGAAAGCATCCAAAGATTTTCTCCCAAGCTCATCTCAGTTCTTACGAGTTCCTTTTCTAATGCAGGCATGTGTGGGTACTCCGATGAGCCTTACCTATCAATGACCACAGCCTCACTATTAGCTAGTCGGGCCTGGATATACACTCTTGGAAACTCTCCCTAAAGCTCTCCCTAAAGTTCTCAAGTGAATTAGCATCACAGAACATCAGGACACTGGCAGTCACCAAACACATCACGCATCAACATATGTCACAAAAAAAAGTGTGGAAGCCATTCTCTGTCTGGCAATGACAGATAGACATAGAAGCCCACAGCCACAATCCTGGGGGAGCAAGCCACCGCAGAGAGGGCATGGCAGTGACAACACAGAGGCTTCATGTGCCTTAAGAAAAACTGTGCAATCTCTTCTTTACAAATCAAGTGGATTGCAGTCAGGACAAATCCTCCAATGGACCGTGTGAACCTCCCTGTAATCCCTTGAAGTGGTTGATGCCAGCTCAAATTGTATGAAAGAGAGAACCCTGAGACTGCCGCAATCTTATTACAGTGCTCTTTATCCTTTATCCTTATTCCCAGCTTATTACAAACCTGGCAACTATTAATCGTCCGATGGGTGAGGGAGCTCTAAACATCAGTAAGACAAGACATCCCCATTGTAGATGCATGGAACAACATGGAAATAGATATGCCATATAGGGAAGCTCCTAGACTCATATGAGCAAGTCCCTTTTTTTGTAGAACTCTTTTTATTGTTTTAGTTATATAGATGAATTACATGTTACATGTGCTTTTTACACAATTGTGGCAGTATACTGAAATATATCAATGAAACAATAAAAATATTACGTTAACACATGTTATCCTTTTCATACTATTGCAGCATTTTATAGCATCATCAAAATTCAAGCGGGATTTCAACATAGTTTAACAACTGCTATATTTGCAACATGGTCAAATTCAGATTCTTTTTGATAAGAACATTAACAGAACTGTATTAGAACTATAATAGTGCTCCGTCATCTATTTGAACAAGTATTATCTTATATCATACTAAATGCTGATGCTTGTTTTAGCTTGGCTTCTTAAGGTGAGTTGGCGGCAGTTTACTCCCGGCCTTTAAGTCATATAGTATCTGCAGGAACTGAACTAGCTGATTTATTTATTTATTTTTTTGTCAAGTGTTCTAATTACTTCCTATGTTGATGTAATCTACACCGTGGGGTTTCTAAACCTTTTCCAAGGCTGCCACAGTTTTTCGTATTGATCATGGGCCCTGCTTTTCCAACTGGCTAACTCTTCTAATCTGCATATATTATCTAGGCGGTTTAGCCATTAATCAATAGATGGTGGGTCTGTTTGCAGCCATTTTGGAGGAATGGTAAGCTTGGCTGACTGCACTAAGTGTGTGGTTGCACATCCCTGCCAACTCTCATGGCCTTGACAGGTGTGTGTTGAAGCAAGAGGGGCATAAAAGCTATTATCCAGATGGTTTAGAACCCATGAACTCCTTTATCATTTCAATCTACTGATGTCACTTCTTGTTGAATGGGTTCTTGCTTCAGAGTTTGAGAAGCACACCAGGGTTGCTCTGCTGAAGATGTAATTGACAGCTTGCCTTGCAGAGTTGGTTCTCTTGGCTGAGCTGGGTGTGTGTTCTGTGGAAAGCTGGGTGTTATGATCTTGGAGCTAGTGTGTGTTTCATATGTGGGTTGAGTGATGGATAGCCAAGTACTTTGCGCTCATGTCTCTATATTGCTTGCTGTGTATTTTGACCCCTGCTTTTCTTCTGACTACTGTTTGCCTTATGATTATGTACCTATTCACCATCCATGATTTGACCCAGTTATTCTGACTATGGTTGTGTCTGTCCTCTGTTTTAAGCCATACTCACAAAACCTCTACTTGTTGTTGCCTTTGGTTTAGATCAGGATCTGGCAATGAAGCAGGGACAGGGCTACTGCATAAGGGAGGGCCTGTACCACTCTTCAATTCCACGAGCACTTATAGAGGCCAACTTCACCAAATAAGTGAAGAGGTAATGCAGCCTAACAAGGTAACGTCTCTTCCAGCTTGAAAGGACTGAGCTGAGGGCCAAGATCCCACTATAACATCAAAGAATGCACTTTTTTTACACTGACATCAGATGATTCATGTGATACATGTAGAAACCCCCCAAAAGGGTGGAGAGGGTGTGGAGGTGGTAGTAGCAGCATGAGGTCAGAGAGTGGCACGATGAAAAATTCTTTAGGTGGCAGCAACATGGAAGGCAACAGAGTGGCACAATGACAGAGTGTGGAGGTGGCAGCAACCTGGTAGCAACCATGGCACAATGAGTGTGGAGGTGGCGACAGAAGCAGGAGGCCACAGAGTGGCACAATGAAAAAGTGTGGAGGTGGCAGCAGCAGCATGAGGTCAGAGAGTGGCACAATGACAAATTTGTTAGATGGAAGCAACATGGTAAGCCACAGAGTGGCACAATGATAGAGCAGGGAGGTAGCGGCAGCAGCAGGATCCCACAGAGTGGCACAATGACAAAGTGTGGAGGTGGCAGCAACCTGTTAGGCCACAGAGTGGCACAATGACAAAGTATGGAGGTGGCGGTAGCAGAAGCAGGAGGCCACAGAGTGGCACAATGACAAAGTGTGGAGATGGAAGCAGCAGCATGAGGTCAGAAAGTGGCACTATGACAAACTCTTTAGGTGGCAGCAACATGGTATGCCACAGAGTGGCAAAATGATAAGAGTGTGGAGGTGGAGACAGCAGCAGGAGCCCATAGAGTGGCACAATGAGAAAGTGTGGAGGTGGCAGCAACATGGTAAGCCACATAGTGGCACAATGAAAGAGTGTGGAGGTGGAGACAGCAGCAGGAGCCCATAGAGTGGCACAATGACAAAGTGTGGAGGTGGCAGCAACCTGGTAGGCCACAGAGTGGCACAATGACAAAGTATGGAGGTGGTGGTAGCAGAAGCAGGAGGCCACAGAGTGGCACAATGACAAAGTGTGGAGATGGAAGCAGCAGCATGAGGTCAGGAAGTGGCACTATGACAAACTCTAAAGGTGGCAGCAACATGGTATGCCACAGAGTGGCAAAATGACTGAGTGTGGAGGTGGCAGTAACATGGTAAGCCACAGAGTGGCACAATGATAGAGTGTGGAGGTGGAGACAGCAGCAGGAGCCCACAGAGTGGCACAAAGACAAAATGTGGAGGTGGCAGCAACCTGGTAGGCCACAGAGTGGCATAATGACAAAGTGTGGAGATGGCAGCAGCAGCATGAGGTCAGAGAGTGGCATGATGAAAAATTCTTTAGGTGGCAGCAACATGGTAGGCCACAGAGTGGCACAATGACAGAGTGTGAAGGTGGAAGCAACATGGTAGGCCACAGAGTGGCACAATGACAGACATGAAGTAGCATTTGTCCTGTATAAAACAAGCCCTGTGAGTATGGAGGTGGTGTCAGCAGCAGCAGGAGCCCACAGAGTGGCACTACAAAAGAGTGTGGAGGTGGCAGCAACCTGGTAGGCCACAGAGTGGCACAATGACAGAGTGTGGAGGTGGCAGCAATCTGGTAGGCCACAGAGTGGCACAATGACAGACATGAAGTAGCATTTGTCCTGTATAAAACAAGCCCTGTGAGAAATGAACATGCGAAACAAGTCCCAAATGCATTCAAAGACAGTGATTAAGAGTATCATTTTAATAGTTTTCTATCACAGTGCAGTGAATAAAAATAAACTATAACTTTTAGAGCTTTATCGCGATTGTGGTTTGCTGTTTCCCATGTATTTCTATAGACTCATTCCCATGGCCATGTTATCAGTGGCCATGTTTGTTAGCTAACTGCCCAGAGCAGCTCCTTTTCCTGCATGTTGGGCAGTCTTTAATACAGTTTACAACAAAAAAGGAGGGGGTAAAAGATAAAATATAACCTTTATTTCATCTCTAAAATCATACATGTGATTTTGCCCTAATTGGTAATTTGACTTGATAAAGTGTGGCAACACAAACAATGTCATACTAGTAAAATTACCAATTAGGGCAAAATCACATGCATGATTTTAGAGATGAAATAAAGGTTATGTTTTATTCTTTCAATACACTCACAACTTTTTCTATCCCCAATCTTTTTCCCCCCTCCCTTTTTGTTGTAAACAATTTTCATAAGGTGGTGTACACCGTGAGTGTTTTGAAGTCTTTACTATTGTCATCGGCATGTGAATGGACCTCCCACTCAGAAGACACAGAGGCAACAAAGGACCACAAAATACAAAATAACATCTGCTTGGCTGATTTGTGTCTTTACATAGATTTTCTTAAGTACCCAGGTGGCTAATACCAAATTAAATATGTTACATCAGACACAATGCAGATGTCCATAAATAGCCTCAGTATAGGAAACCCCAGAAGGTCCTTTCAGAAGAAGAAGTATAATCATAATCTTTTGTTATGTATAGCAAAATCATTTTCCACAGTACTTACAAATCATGGGGGGCATATACAAATAAAATTAGACATTACAGAGTAAAAACAGTCATATGTAGAAGTGAATAGGAGTGACGGCCCCTGGGTGATGCAAGAGGTACAGGACCATGTATTTATATAGGAAAATAATTAGAATAATTTAATATACACTACAGCTAAAAAGTTTGGCGTCCCTTAGAAATGTACTTATTTATTCAAAGGAAAAGTACTTTTTCTTTCAATGACGCTAACATTAAATGAATCATAAATACACATATTATGCATTGTTAATGTGGTAAACGACTATTCTAGTTGCAAATGTTGGTTTTTTAATGCATTATCCAGTTGGCCCATTTCCAACAACCACCTTTCCAGTGGTTTAATAGAACATTGTGTCTGCTAATTGTGTAAGAAGGCTAATGTATTAGAAAAACCCTTAAAAGTCCTTGTTCAAGCACGTTAGCACAGCTGAAAACAGTTTGGCTAATTAGAGAAGATATAAAACTGTCCATTCTTTGAGCTGGTAGAGACTCTGGAGCATCACATTTGTTTGTTCTATGTAACTCTCACAATGGCCAGAAAAGAAGAACTTTCATGTGAAACTCAACAGTCTATTCTTGTTCTTAGAAATGAAGGCCATTCACTGCGACAAATTGCCAAGAAACTGAAGATTTCCTAAAATGGTGTGTACTACCTCCTTCAGAGGAAAACACAAAGAGAAGTAGGAGGCCCAGCTACACAACTAAGCAACAAGACAAGTACATTAGTATGAGAGACTGACTCCTCACAGGTCCTTAACTGGCAGCTTCATTAAATAGCACCCGCAAAATGCCAGTGTCAACCTCAAGAGATGACTCCAGGATGCTGGTCTTCAGGGCAGAGTGGAAACAGAAAAGTTAATAATTTAACAATGATGAAACTGGTTTATATTCCAAACTTATACTTTGTAGATACTGCTTCTTATCGGAATATTTTAAATATAACTTTTATTCTACATATAGTAAAATGTATGTGGGTATATTCCCTAAATGTCTAATATTAAAATACAGGCCTCCAGAGTTTTGGGGTCCACTCTTTGTCTGAATTATCTTCTATATTAGCATTCGTACATCACATTCTTCAGTATGCGGCAATCTAACTGTTACTATTACTCGCTTGCCGATACAGCCTCTATGTGATGTTCTATTTGATAATACTAGACTTATCTTAGTAGGCTGAAAGTCGGAAATATAAGGGGAACAGGCAATGTCCCAGATGGATGTGGGACAGACGCAGAGAACCTATGGCCCCCCTGTCCTAATACTGCCTCATAAATAGTGCCAAAAAGAGGTAAAAAAGAAAATATTGTGTCCAAAAGTAGGACTAATTTTGGAAGGTAGTGGACCTCTGTACTACAATGACAAAATGGTCAACCGGAGGTACCATCCGGTATTAGTAACCCAAGTCAAAAAGCAGGCCACACTTACCTAAGGGCATGGTGTAAATAGCACAGAGGCAGTCAGAGGGAGGACCAACAGGAACACCCCGACGCGTGACGAAGCATCTGACATTGCCTGTTCCCCTTATATTTCCGACTTTCAGGAATCCCTTTTGAAAGTGGTGTTTATACATTGTATGAGTTATTTTGAATAAAGTAAAAATATTTTTATTGTCCTATAAGGACTATGTAGTGTGATGTAGTGACATGCTGTGGGGCAGGCTAGACCAAACACAGGCAGCAAGCTACATGGTGGGACGTATTCGCAACCACTCCTCTGCCTTGCATCGTCGAGGGTGTTGCAGTTGTATTTTAAATATTCCACTAAAAGGCAGTATTGGCAAAGAAAAAGCCATATCGGAGACCCGCAAATAAAAGTAAAATATTAACCCCTTTCTGCACCTTGACATGATACTACGTCATAAGATGCAGATTGTTCCCGCACCTTGACGTAGTATCACTTAATGACAATCACCCGGGCTAAGAAGCTGAGCCTGTGCGATCGCCGCGGGATCCCGGAAGTACGCGGTAGCGGTGATCCCGCAGTAACAGCCGGGATTGTGACTGTCGTGATCCCGGCTGTTTAACCCTATAGACGCCGCGGTCATTGTGACCGCAGCGTCTATAGTGAATCGCCAAGACGATCGGCACCCTCCTTGCATGTCACGGAGGTGGCGATCGTTGCCATGGCAACCCTGAAGCCCGATAAGGACCCCAGTGTTGCCTTCACTAGAAGCCTGTTAGGATCGTGCTTAAAGCACGATCTAACAGTGCTGATGTCAGCCTATGCAGAATGCATAGGCTGACTTTGTAATATGCTGCAATACATTAGTATTGCAGATAACCGGAAATTTTTTCATCTCTTAATATCTATACATTGATTTTTGTCCCCGAAATGTTAATTGACTTGACCTGAGAAAGTATGGCAACACAAACACCTGTCATACAGTAAAACTAACCAATTAAGGGGCAAAATCACATGTAGGAATTTTTAGAGATGAAATAAAGGTTGGTTTAAATATCGACGCACTAAATCTCGGTGTGCTCTGGAGTTCGAGACGAACTTTTCCAGATGCGCGATGCTCGTTCTCGTAATAACGTCTCCTCCATTGAATCTATGGAGACTCAAGCATTTTTCACAAAGTACCATTGTTCGGATATAACGATGTGTTATTTTAATGAAAAAGAATGTCTTCTCTTAAGTTATCAGATGTCATGCAAACATCGCAATCTATTCTCAACTTTTGTTTTGTTTTCTGCTGCGCGTATATTATCTCCCGACACGTTAGCAAGTGACAAACAGTGAAGAATGAGAATAAAAACTGACCATCAGATCATTTACGTGAAAACACAGTGAAGAATAGATTACAGATGTTCGCACCTGCTTACTTGCTCGGGAGAATACGCTGTCGTCCCGGATCCGCTCCTCTTCTTCACTGAGTCTCCCCGATTCTCCCTGCTGCCTCGATGGCACCCGCTGCCCCGATGTCTCCCTGCTTGCGCGCGATGTCTCCCCTGCTGCGCGCGATTCTCCCCTGCTCACGCTATGTCTCCTGCTGCGCCCATGTGTCCTCTTACTGCGGCCCGATGTGGCGCTTCTGCGCCCGTGTGGTCTCTGCTGCGCCCCGATGTCTCCCTGCTGCGCCCGATTTCATTCCCTGCCTGCGCGATGGTGCCTCCCCTGCTGCCGTTCGCGTATCTTCCACAAGTAAGCAGATGGTGCCGAAATCTGAATCTATTTCTTCACGTGTTCGTCACGGGTTGTTCACTGAAAGAGCCGGGTTCACTTGTTTTGGATTCTATTCTTCAGGTGCGTACAACTGTGTTTGTTTTACGTAATGCTCGAACTCGACAGGGGAAATACCGTCCGAGCAACACCGTTTCGAGTCCGTATACGCGAACGAGTCATCAAGCTCGGACGAGTGTACGGCGCTCCTCCTAGTCTATCGTTTGATCTTGCAATTACCTCCACTTTTTCTATCCCCAATCTTCCCCCCCCCCTCCCTTTTTGGTGTAACATGTGCATAAGGGGGTGTAACACCGTGAGGGGGGCTAAAATTTGAACACCACAACCTGATTTAAGTCTTTACTATTGTCTCAGCCGTGAATGCACCTCCCACGCAGAAGACACCGAGGCAACAAAGGACCTACAAAATTACAAAAGAAACATTCTTCTTGCTGGTTGTGTCTATTAGAATAATTTTTCGTAAGGACCCCAAGGGGCGAATACCAAATTAAATATGGTTATTTTCAACAACTGATGCAGAGTCCATAAAGAGACCTCGGAGAGAATCTCCAAAGGGCCTGGCAGAGAAAAGGTATCAGCATAATCTTTGGTTTTCTGCAAAATCAGTTGCCACAGGAACTTTTCAATCATGGGGGCAGATAAAATAAAATTAGACATGAAGATAAAAACATCAGGATGTCGAAGGAAATAGGAGTGACGGCCCCCTGGGGTGATGCATAGTACAGGACCATGTAATTTTTATAGGAAAAGAATTAGAATAATTTATATCACTACAAGCTAAAAGTTTGGCGTCCCTTTTAGACATGTACTTCTTTATTCAAAGGAAAAGTATTTTTTCTTTCACGCCGCTAACATATGTAAATATCATAAATACCATATTATGCAGTGTTTAATGGGGTAAACTGACTAGTCAGGTTGCACATGTTGGTTTTGTATGCATCTTATCAGGTGGCCCTTTCCACACTCCTTCAGTGGGAATGTTAATAGAAACTTGTGTCTGCTATGTGTAGAAGGCTATGTAGTAAAAAAACAGCCCTTAAAAGTCCTTTTCAAGCACGTTATCAACACTGAAAACATTTGGCCCCCCTACATGAGAAGATATAAACTGTCCTTTCTTTGAGCGAATCAGACTCTGGAGCACTCATACATTCTGTTTGTTCTATGTAACTCATCACAATGGCCAAAGAAACTTTCATGTGAAACTCAACGTCCCTTTTCTGTGTTTCTGAGAAATTGAAGGCATTCCTGCGACCAATTGCCAGAAACCTGAAGGAGTCCTAAATGGTGTGTACTGACCTTCCTTCCGAGGAAAACCAAAGAGAAGTATGAGGCCCAGCTACACAACTACACAAGAAAAGTACATTAGTAATGAAGACTGACGCCCACAGGTCCTTAACTGGCAGCATTCAATAAATAGCAAGCCCCCAAAATGCAGTGTCAACTCTCAAGAGATGACTCCAGGCATGCTTGGTCTTCAGGGCGAGTGGAAACGAAATTGATATTTAACAATGATGAAACTGGTTTATATTCCAAACCTTATACTTTGTAGATAACTCTTCTCTAATCGAATAGTTTAATATATCTTTTATTCTACGATAGTACAATGTCTTGGGGTCATTTTCCCCTAAATGTCAATATTAAATACATGCTCCAGAGTTTTGGTTCCACTCGGTGTGTCTGAATTATCTTCTATAGTAGCAATTCGTACACATCATTCTTCATATGGCGGCAATCTAACTGTCTACTAGTTACGCGCCTGCCGATACCTTTGCGCCTATGGATGTTCTTATCTATTTTGATAATACTAGACCTTATCTTAGTAGGCTATACTGCTTTTAGAGTCACTTTGGCAGCCCTCCATAGCATGACAGGTTGGGAGGGGTCCAAGTGGGAACGAATGACTAATGGGAGTTTTTGTATGCTAACCACCCTCCCCGCCCCCGCCCAACAAATGTGGGCTAAAAGTTAAATAGTTAAAAAGGCGTGTGTTTCCTCAACCTTTGCGCACACCGCCATAGGAGTGCTAGTACAAGACATTGGCCAGCGATAGTCATGATGTTTAGTGACATAAGGCGCAATAATTTAATCCGACTACTCAATAGGCAATGGTTGGAAACTAATTAAACATCTATAGGCGGAGTTGACACCTACCCAACACTGGCTATGATCCTTAACGATGACGTCCTATTTTTAAAAAAAAAAAAAGACGAGGGTGAAACGTGTTAGAGGTGGACTTGGTGCTGATGGTAGGAGCCCCTGTCGATATTCACATGCTGTGGTCTAAAATGTGATCTACGTCATTGACATGCTATAAGAGGGTGACACATACAGTAACCTGCAGGGACAATGTTATCCTACTTGGTGAAGCTAAAGTGAATGAAAACAGTCAGCCTTTCAATATATCAGTCCAAAGATATAGGTACCCAAATAAAAGTCTAGGATTATCACATAGACCATCACATAGAAGCAATATTGGCAAGCAAGTAATAGTTACCGATATAGGAGGTAATTTAAACGAAGAGTGGACCCCCCAATCTCTGGAAGTCTGTATTTTAATATTATATATTTGGGGAGCAAAACCCACATGCATTTTACTGTATGTGCAATAAAAGTTGTATTTTAAATATTCCACTAACAGGCAGTATTGGCAAAGAAAAAGCCGTATCGGAGACCAGCAAATAAAAGGAAAATATTAACCCCTTTCTGCACCTTGACGTGATAAGATGTGGGTTGTTCCCACACCTTGACGTAGTATCACGTCATGGTGATCACCCGGGCTCAGAAGCTGAGCCTGTGTGATCGCCGCAGGATCCCGGCGGTACGCGGTAGCAGGGATCCCGCAGTAACAGCCGGGATCGTGACTGTCGCGATCCCGGCTGTTTTACCCTATATACGCCGCAGTCATTGTGACCGCAGTGTCTATGGTGAATCGCCAAGACGATCGGCACCCTCCGTGCATGTCACGGAGGTGCCGATCGTTACCATGGCAACCCTGAAGCCCGATAAGGACCCCAGGGTTGCCTTCACTAGAAACACCAAAAAGGCCCCATATGCAATCTATACCGCCCTCCAAATATCAAATCCAACAAAGACCAAAAAACAAAAGAGCTTGTGAATATAAAAATATTTTTACTTTATTCAAAATAACTCATACAATGTATAAATTTATTCAAAATAACTCATACAATGTATAAACACCACTTTCAAAAGGGATTCCTGAAAGTCGGAAATATAAGGGGAACAGGCAATGTCCCAGATGGATGTGGGACAGACGCAGAGAACCTATGGCCCCCCTGTCCTAATACTGCCTCATAAATAGTGCCAAAAAGAGGTAAAAAAGAAAATATTGTGTCCAAAAGTAGGACTAATTTTGGAAGGTAGTGGACCTCTGTACTACAATGACAAAATGGTCAACCGGAGGTACCATCCGGTATTAGTAACCCAAGTCAAAAAGCAGGCCACACTTACCTAAGGGCATGGTGTAAATAGCACAGAGGCAGTCAGAGGGAGGACCAACAGGAACACCCCGACGCGTGACGAAGCATCTGACATTGCCTGTTCCCCTTATATTTCCGACTTTCAGGAATCCCTTTTGAAAGTGGTGTTTATACATTGTATGAGTTATTTTGAATAAAGTAAAAATATTTTTATATTCACAAGCTCTTTTGTTTTTTGGTCTTTGCCTTCACTAGAAGCCTGTTAGGATCGTGCTTACAGCACAATCTAACAGTGCTGATGTCAGCCTATGCAGAATGCATAGGCTGAGACTATAATATGCTTCAATACATTAGTATTGCAGTATATTACAATGAACAAGTGATCAAATGATCACTTGTTCATGTCCCACCCTGGGACAAAATAAAACAGTAAAAAAAAGTAAAAAAAAAAAGTGCAATTAAAAAAAAATATTAAAAAAGAATAAAAGCCCCTTGAAGTCCCATCCCATGCAATAATCCAATAAAACATAAAAAAAGTGAAAATCACCAAAAAAACACATTATATTGGGCATCACAACGTCCGTTACAACCCGTACAATAAAATAAAATTGTCACTGAACCGGTTTGGTGAACGGCGTAAAAAAAAAAACACAAAAAAACTTGCAAAAATTATGACATTTTCACATCTGACCTCATAAAAAGCGCATAAAAAGTAATCAAAAAGTAACATTTACCCCAACATGATAATGCTGCAATACATTAGTATTGCAGAATATTACAATGAACAAGTGATCAAATGATCACTTGTTCATGTCCCACCCTGGGACAAAATAAAAAGTAAAAAAAAAGTGCAATTAAAAAAAATTATTAAAAAAGAATAAAAGTCCCTTGAAGTCCCATTCCATGCAATAATCCAATAAAACATTAAAAAGTGAAAAAAACATTATATTGGGCATCACAACGTCCGTTACAACCCGCACAATAAAATAAAATTGTCACTGAACCGGTATGGTGAACGGCGTAAAAAAACACAAAAAAACCTGCAAAAATTATGAAATTTTCACATCTGACCTCATAAAAAGCGCATCAAAAGTAATCAAAAAGTAACATTTATCCCAACATGATACCACGAAAAAGTTCAGCTTGTCCCGCAAAAAATAAGCTCTAAACTAGCTCTGCAAGCAAAAAAATATAAATGTTCTGCCCATTGTTATAACGGCGATACAAAAACAAGCAAATTTCTCACAAAATGAGTTCTATATTCTACAAAACAAGTTAACCATAAAAAGCCATATAAATGGGGTATCGCCGTAATCGTGATTACCCATAGAATAAAGATAACGCATTATTTTTATGGTATGGTGAACTTCCGGCGAAAAAAATGCTAAAAACCATAAGCAAGAATTAATGATTAATTTAACCACCACCAAGAAAGAGTTAATAAAATCTGATTATTAGCTATTGAGCCCCCCGAAAATGATGTACCTGAAAAGTGGATCTCATCCACAAAAAAAATAATCTCCCATATGTCCAAATACAAAAAATAAACATTTTATAGATTGTAAAATGTGACGTTGCAGATCTGCTCTGAATGGCGCAGCTTCCCTTCTATGCCCGGCCGTGTCCCATACAGATATTGGGCATCCTCATACTCGGGAGAAATTGGGTATCAAGCTTTGTTGAGTTTTTTTGTCGTTTAATACTTTGTAACAGTTTAAATTTTGGCCAAAATTAATATATTGTCTAACAAAAAAAACAGCTTGTAAATTACACCTCCATATTGTTTTAACCCATGGGAAGCATCTAAAGGGTTAACACATTTCTTAAAGTTGATTTTTTACACAATGATTGGTAGCTACCTACCCTCCCCTCCCCCCCCCCCAACACTTGGTTCTAAACGCTTAATATTTAAAGCGTTCTCAGCTGCGCACACCAAGAGTGCCAGACAAGACATTCATCCGATTCAGGAGTTAGTACAAATGCCCAATATTTATCCAGACTAGCTCAATATAGGCAATGGTTTGAAACAATTAAACATCTAGAGGCGGATGTAGCACCTAGCCACACGGGCTATATCCTTACGATGATGCGTCCTATTTTAAAAAGAAAAGACGAGGGTGAAACGTGTTAGATGGATTGGGCTGATTTGTAGAGCCTGTGAATTCACATGTGGTTCTAATTGATCTACGTCATTGACAGCTAAAGAGGGCACATACAGTAACCTGCAGGGAAATGTATCCTCACTTGTGAGCTAAAGTGAATGAAAACAGTCAGCCTTTCAATACTCATCGTCCAACATATAGGTACCCAAATAAACGCAATGATTACACATAACCATCACATAGAACATATATTGGCAAGCAAGTAATAGTTACCGATATCGAGGTATTCAAACTAATGGACCCCCCCCCATCTCTGGAGTCTTATTTTAATATTAATATTGGGGGCGCAAAACCCACTCCCTTTTACTGTTGTTCATAAATGTAGTGTTCAATATTCCACTAACAGGCATATGCAAAGAAAACGCCGTATCGGGACCCGCAACTAAAAGGAAAATAGTAACCCTTTCTGCACCTTGACGTCACAGATGTGTTGTTCCCACACCTTGACGTCGTATCACTTCATGTGACACCCGGTGCCTCATAAGCTGAGCTGTTGCTCGCCGCATGAATCGCCGTCGTACCGTAGCGGGATCCCCAGACGCCGGGAATCGTGCCTGTCGCGTATCCGCTGTTTTACCCCTATCTTCGCCGCAGTCATTGTTACCGCAGTGTCTTGGTGAATCGCCACGACGACGGCACCCTCCGTTCTTCACGGAGGTGCCGATCGGTACCATGGCAACCCGAAGCCCTATCAGGACCCCCAGTTTGCTCTTCACTTAGAAACACCAAAAAGGCCCCCATATGCACATCTATACCGCCTCCCAAATATTCAAATCCAACAAAGACGCAAAACACAAGAGCTTTGCTAATTAAAAATATTTTTACTTATATTCAAACCTAACTCATACATTTATAAATATATCCCCTTTTCACCAGGATTCCTGAACGTCGAAATATAAGGGGACCATGCAATGTCCCAGATGGGGTGGGACAGACGCCGAGAACCTATGGCCCCGAATAGAAAAAAAAGAACTGTCCTAATACTGCCTCTCATATTGCCAAAAGAGTTAAAAAAGAAATATGTGTGTCCAAAAGTAGGACTAATTTTGGAAGGTAGTGGACCTCTTACTACAATGACAAAATGGTCGAACCGATGTACATCCGGTTTAAGTACCCAAGTCCAAAGCAGGCACACTTACCTACGGGCATGGTGTAAGAGCACAGAGGCATCAATAGGTATGACCAACAGGACAAAACCCCGCACGCGTGCCCTCATCTGACCTTGCCTTTCCCTTATATTTGAGGGCTTAAGGGACGCAACAGAGTGGACGATTAAGGTCAAACCGACTTTCAAGAATCCCTTTTGAAAGTGGTGTTTATACTTGTATGAGTTTTTTGAATAAAGTAAAATATTTTTATATTCACAATGCTCTTTGTTTTTGTCTTTGGCCTTCACTAGAAGCCTTTAGGAAGGATCGTGCTTAACAGCAACAATCTAACATTGCTGAGGCAGCCTAGCAGAATGCATATGCTGCCTTTGTAATTGCTGTCAATACATTATTTTCAGCATATTACAATGAACAAGTGATCAATGATCACTGTTTCATGTCCCCCCTGGGACAAAATAAAACATTAAAAAATAAAAAAAGTGCACTAAAAAAATATTAAAAAAGATAAAAGCCCCTTGAAGTCCCATCCCATGCAATAATCCAATAAAACATAAAAAAAGTGTAAAATCAACCAAAAAACACATATATTGGGCATCACAACGTCGTTACACAACCCTTCCAATAAAATAAAATTTCACTGACACCGTTTGGTGACGGCGTAAAAAAAAACACAAAAAAACTGCAAAAATTATGACAGTTTCACCATCTACCGCTAAAAAGCGCATACAAACAGCTCAATCAAAGTAACATGTACCCCACACATGAATACCACGAAAAGTACAGCTTGGTCTCCACACAAAAAATAAGTCTCTAAACTACTTCTGCAAACAAAAAATATAAATGTTCCTGCCCATTGTTATACGCGATACAAAAACCAAGCAAATTTCTCCACAAATGAGTCATATTCTACAAACAAAGTTAAACCATAAAAAGTGCCATATAAATGGTGGTATCGCCGTAATCTTGGATTACCCCATAGAACTAAAGATTAACGCAGTTACTTTTTATGGGTAATGGTGAACTTCCGGCGAAAAAAATGCTAAACACCATAGCACAAATCATGTATTTATTTTCAAAACCACAACCAAGAATAAGAGTTAATAAAATCTGATATTAGCTCATTGAGCCCCCCGAAAATGATGTAACCTTGAAAAGTGAATTCTCATCCACAAAAAAAAATATCTCCCATATATGTCCAAATACAAAAAATAAAACATTTTATTGATTGTAACATGTGACGTTGCGATCTGCTCTAAGGCGCAGCTTCCTCCTTCTATGCCCGGTCCGTGTTCCCCCCCAAAACAGTATTGGGCATGCCTCATACTCGGAGAAAATTGGGTGATCAATCTTTGTTGAGTTTTTCTTGTCGTTAAAATACTTTGTGTAACAGTTTAAATTTTGGCCAAAATTAATATATTGTCTAACAAAAAAAACAGCTTGTAAATTACACCTCCATATTGTTTTAACCCATGGGAAGCATCTAAAGGGTTAACACATTTCTTAAAGTTGATTTTTTACACATTGAGGGGTGTGGTTTCTAAAATGGCACGATTTATGGGGTTTTACCGCTGTTTAGGCCTCTGAAAGTCAGTTAAAGCTGAGCAGGTGCCTCTAAATAAGGATTTTGGCAATTTTCATAAAAATGAGATAATTTGCACCCAAAATTCTAAACCTCCTAACAACCTAGAAAAGAGAGAGGACGGGGATGAATTATATTTATTAAAACCCCTATTCCAATATAAGCAGACATTTCGGAAATGTTAGTTATAAAGTTACTTGGGTGCTATGACTATCTGCCTGAAAAGCAGAACATTTTGAACTTTGAAAATGAATAATTTTAAGAAATTTTTGCCAAATTTCAATTTTTTTCATAACTAAACACAAAAGATATCACCAAAATGTTTCTATTACTTTGAAGTACAATGTGTGAAGGTAAAACAATCTCAAAATCCCCTGGTTAGGTTAAAACGTCACAAAGTTATAACCTCCTATAATGACACAGGGCAAATTTTAAAAATCAAGCCTGGTCCTAAAGGTCTAAAATGGCATAGACACAAAGGGGTTCATATGGGAAAAAGAACACAGACAGATTGAAAAAAAAGTGTTATGGACAGATGAATCTAGGTTTGAAGTGTTTGGATCACACAGAAGAACATTTGTGAGATGCAGAACAACTGAAAAGATGCTGGAAGAGTATCTGACGCCATCTGTAAAGCGTGGTAGAGGTAATGTGATGGTCTGTGGTTGCTTTGGTGCTGGTAAAGTGGGAGATTTGGGATTTTGAAGGAAGTCTATCACTTAGAGCTGCAGGAGCCTCTTGATGTATCCAGCTGTGCCGGATGCATGGGGTTATCATTCAAAGACTCTTGGAATTATTATCATACGCCAGGGTATGTTAAATAACCCACACAGTCTGTGAATTTAAACTATAAGCATACATTCTATTAAAGGAAAAAGTATGAAATTAAAAAAGCATTGTGCCTTGTTATCATTTATTCAGCAATTTGCTGCTTGAGTGTAATTTTTTTATTTGAGAATTTGTGACATTTTAATTGGGGGATATGCTTTATTGCAATGATTAAAATCTTATTTAAATGTGCTTTGCTGTCATCAGGAGTAGTTCCACACCTTTAAGATTGAGGATGCTTAAAGAACCTTCCTTCCAATCCTTTTTTTTTTACTTGTTTTCTGACATGGAATTAATCTAATACATTATCGCACCATTTTAACAAAATCGTTACAATGATCCCCAAATGCTCTGGTTTGCCAACATGCCAATATGCACTCATTGATGCTTAAGCTTTATGCTTCTACAAGAGATCCATTGGGAACATGGGACTCCCAAACTATACTTCCCTAAACCAATACGAGTTTGCTCACCCTCTCCCCCCCTCCCCCACGTGCACAAAATGTCACATTTGATGAAGCCAGCAGTTCCTCCACCAGGACTTAACACTTAAGGATCGGTGAGTTGAATCTACCTGCACATGAATGTTAACATTATTGGATTGTAACAGCAACTTATGTAGTACAATGTTTGCGGGTTATGTGTCAAATGTCTATTCACAAACTGATGACAGCAGAATGAAAGACCAAACCACAGCTGTCAGGCGACTGGACCTGCTCTTCATTTTGTGTTTTGGGCAGCTAGCTCACTCATTTGGCCATGTAATCCATGTCGATGTGCCTATCCTTTGACTTGGCTGAGTATCTTAAGGACAAACACAACATTCTTGTACAAGGGTCTTACTGTGTTTTGATCAGATTTGTATAATGCATACCCACCATTTTTTTGCATTTCAGAAAGCTTTGCACTGGATTTGATTGGTTGCAAAGGACTAGATACTTCTAGACACCCCATACACAAATGAAAGTAGTCACTCTGAATGTTAAAAGCCCAAAGTCACTTTGAAAGAAATTAAAGGGGTTTGCCTATGAAAGAAAGTTCTCGAATTGTAATCCCTTGAATTTTTTATTTCTCTAAAGGTTTAAAGGAGAAATTCCACCTACTTTTTTTAACCAATTTCTCCTAAGAAAGTAAATACCCAAAATGTACAGGTAAACTGATGTAAGGGCACATGGTAGGGCAGGGAAGAACAAAAGAGAGCTATTCTCTTTTATAAAGGGCAGATTTTTCTGGATAAGTTTTTCTCTGTTGTGGCAATTTTGGAGCGCCCCTTAACAAGTGACCTAATTTCTTAAACTGCACCCCCTACAGAATTTTTAAATATGTATTGTGAGGATTTTGCTCAAACTCATGTTTAAGAAACATTTTTAAATTTATGCCATGAAAAAAATTCTAATAAATGTTTTAGCACAATATTTTTTTCACTTTTCATGGAAAATGCAAAAACTAGTTTGCTACACAATTTATTATGAAAATTTCTGGGGGTTTTTTGAGTGCTGGACAAATCTCAGGTGTTGATCACTTAACTCCTTAGTGACACAGCCTGAAAAGCTCTACTGACCTGGCATTTTTAGCGAATTTGGGTTTGCCTATA
This sequence comes from Engystomops pustulosus, assembly GCA_019512145.1. Taxonomy (NCBI): domain Eukaryota; kingdom Metazoa; phylum Chordata; class Amphibia; order Anura; family Leptodactylidae; genus Engystomops; species Engystomops pustulosus. The sequence goes on from CM033643.1 coordinate 96,113,146, forward strand.
AGCCATTAGCCTATATCAACCAGCTGCTGTGATCTGAGCGATCAGCCTGGTTGGGGTCATGTATCCATGATGACTCGCTACCATTCACCTCGCCTTGAGGGATCACTTGATCCGTATCATGTGACTGGAAGCTACTCCGCCGTTTGAGTGCAGCGTGCGCCCATTAACTGGATGGGGCCCCTACTGCTGATATTGGAATCATGATTGGTAAGGGGGACCTGATCTCATAACTTGAACTTATCCCTGTAAAAGGTGGTGGCCTATATCTCTATAGGATCAGATAGGGATCAGTAGTTTGGTCTCCGCACGGGATACCCAGCAGGTGACCCTGTACTCTGGTCAACCCATTGGTACACCCTAAAGGCTCTATATACAACTTAGGAGCCCTTATTGGTCTTATTCAAACATTTCCACCACTGTCCCTCCGATGAATCCAGCCAAGGAAGAAACGCGTTGGGAGTGGGGAGGTGGGGTGTCGAGTGCAGGGTAGAAATTGTGGTAGTGCCCTTGTAAGGGTGGGAGTGCTACAACTGGGGGCTAGGGCGAGTGTTAGGTGTCTTTCATATCCTTACACCTTGCCTTGCAACATACAGGTACCTCCTAAAGAATTGTTTGTATCCTGTGAGTGCCTCACCCCTCACGTACCGAACACCAAAGACATTAAGCTACAGTAATGTTGTGATTGTGAGCTACGTTGTTACTACACGTCGAGACTGGTAAGACTATAACTTTTGTTTACCTGTCGTACATATGCCATCATCTAGACACCTGTGGCAACATATATCTAGGTGGTCATATGTAGTATTTTTTACTGTGACTAAAATAGTTCTTCACTACAGGGCATGGTAGGTTGTGTATTATCCCTTCAGTGGTATCATTCATACGTGTTTTGATACTTGTATTGATATTTTGTACAGATACGTCCTTCTGCACTTACATTCCGGGTATGTTACTATTATTTTTAATGCATATGTATTAAAATTTATTATTTAGCTTTTAGTTTACTGCTATGCTGAGAATTTATACAAATTGAGTGAGCCAAAGGGCATATTCCCCAGTTCAAGTTGCAATTATCTTTTGCAGGTCTCTAAAATGAATTTATAAACAAATCACCACCCAGTGACCCCATTTTGGAAACTATAACCTCAAAGAATCCCTGATGTCAAAATTTTTTCCCTGGATTCTGGCATTTCAGTGCCCAATGTTTTGGACAAAGATTATGTCCCTGGTGAACAATTTAAAGTGTGCAAAACTTATGGAAGATAAAATCCATGTTAAATTCCTTTAAGAATTACTGTAGTTACCAAAATGGGGTCAGCTCTTAGAGGGTTCCATTATTTGGGAACATCAGTGGCTCTTCAAAAGTGGAATGTCCCCCCCAAAAAAATCTACATTAAATAATGCTTATTCCCTTCTGTGCCCTGCTGTGTGTCTAAAAAGCAGTCCACGTCCACGTACAAGATATGAAGTACGCTATCCTAAGTACCACACTGTCATCTATGTGGTTATAAAAAGCTAGTAGGGCACACAGCAGGGTGAAGATGGCAACAAATACAATTTGAGTTTTGAAAAACATATTTAGTTTTGTTTTTTGAAGCCATTCTGCCAAATGGTGGTTTTTAGGGTTTGCATTTTCACATTGACAGGCTACAACTTTTTCTGTGTTATGTGGTGCTTTTTGGTGTATGTCAATTCTTTTTTGATTTTTAGCATTTAGCATTTATTCTGGCTGTTTGCCATACCATGTGTGGGGAATTGCTCTGGTAGATGCTTTGTAGCAGTGCAGGAAGCAGGGACACATGCAGAGTTAAGTCCAAAAATCAAGTGTTTATTCACACTTCCTTGTCAAAACACAAATTCAGCCTTGGCTTAGGCACATACAAAATACAAAATAAACCCTGCCCGGCTGGGCACTGCCTAGTACAATAACAGCACCTAACTATACATGTACCAGGCTGCCTGGCACACACTCTCGGCCAGCAAAATATCAGGAGGCACTTAGTTACCTTTGCTGTGTGAACACGGTCCAGCCTTCAGATCTCCTGGTAGTGCCTCACCTACTGCTTCTGGCCTGCAGTCTAAATCAGGCTCTAACGAGGTCTGTGACCTGCACCTGTGGGCTATACAGAAACCCAGGACCGAAGCCCGGATGGAGTAGGAGTCCCACTACCAGCCTACCCCTACTCCATAATAAGCAGGCCCAGTACAGACATTACAAAGGTGTCTATGCTAGCTAGGCCAACATAGACCAGACAGACTTCTCCTGCTTACCACATGTCTGCATTAACCCTTGGGTTACTGCAGACAAATCCAGGGCTTTTACCACATACTTTTTATCTGCCTGTAGGACAGATAGCGGTTAGAGATGAGCGAGCACTAAAATGCTCGGGTACTCGTTATTCGAGACAAACTTTTCCCGATGCTCGAGTGCTCGTCTCGAATAACGAGCCCCATTGAAGTCAATGGGAGACTCGAGCATTTTTCAAGGGGACCAAGGCTCTGCACAGGGAAGCTTGGCCAAACACCTGGGAACCTCAGAAAAGGATGGAAACACCACGGAAATGGACAGGAAACAGCAGGGGCAGCATGCA